>VXBW01003617.1:728655-742316 GCA_013400375.1 Thinocorus orbignyianus | reverse complement strand
TTTTTTTCCCCCCTTCGGAAGGAGGGAAACCTGAAAGGTTTCTTCTAAGTCTTCTTCTTCTGATATTCTAAGTCCCACCTTGCTACTGCACCAAGGGCTGAAAACTTGCCTCAGGCACAGCCTTAGTATTCATAGAATCATAGAATGGTTGGAGTTGAACGGGACATTCAAGATCACCCAGTTCCAACCCCCCTGCCCTGGGCAGGGACACCTCCCACCACACCAGGTTGCTGCAAGCCCCATCCAGCCTGGCCTTGAACCCCTCCAGGGATGGGGCAGCCACAGCTTCTCTGGGCAGCCTGTTCCAGTGCCTCACCACCCTCACACCAAAGAATTTCTTCCTGAGATCTCATCTGAACCTCTCCTTTCTCAATTTAAAACCATTCCCCCTTGTCCTGTTACTCCACTCCCTGACCAAGAGCCTCTCCAGCTCTCCTGGAGCTCCCTTCAGATCCTGGAAGGCTGTAATATTCAATGCCTAGTAAAAGAATCTGACCTTTAACATCTCATTTCCAGCAACTCCCAAAAGTATGTATTTGTGCAGCTCCCACAGCTGGGAGGCAGGAGAGTTTAAAGATTCAAACTGCAGGACAAAAAGGCAATGACATTTAATACACCTGGATGCTACAGGTGCACACAATACAGCTTTCTCCTAACTGGATGACAAGGTGAGGGTTGCCCTCTTAAATGATCAGAGAATAGCCTTGTTATCAGGTTTCCAGTGCTTTGTGCTCTTAGAACAGGACAGTGGAAGTAAAGCTTTTGTTGGTGCTGTTAGGCATAACAAGCATTTAGGTATAAATCGAGCTCCATGTGTGTTCACAAACAAATCAGTCCTCAAGGACATTTCTTTCTCCTTAACTTCTGATAGAAGATACAAGTCAGGGTGGGAATTGTAGTATAGAAAATGTTTACATTGCATGCACAAAAGTACTGAAAGCTACATGAGATTAAATATACATGAGGCATAGGCTAAGGACATCTGACCCGACACTGAGGCATCTGCAGCTTTTGTTCACCCACAACCTACAGCAACGTGTATACTAAATCCTAGGAGTAAAGCTCAGGTAATTCAGAAGCAAAATATCTGAAATTCTTTACAGAAATACGTAAGAAACCCAATGCCCAGGCTTGAGGTAGGTATTTCACCTTGGAATGTGTTTGTCTCCTGCTCCTTTTGATGCAATTTGAACTCCAGGGAATCCCCTGCTATGGAAACATGCATACACAGGGCTGCAAAAGATCTGCAGAAATTCCATGTCTCAGCCCTAAGCATTCCCTAACAGGATTTTTCTACATACTCGTAAAAATCTCTGGAAGAGAGAGACTACACAAGCCCCCCAGGAGGCATGGTCCAGTTCTCGTGTACCCATTTCATTGTTTTTTTACTAGTATCTGCTATTGCTTCAAAGTACACTTGTTTATCCTTCAATGACCAGACAGAAAATAATATTTTTATAACTGTAGTTTTTAATGTGCTTGTTGTGAATTTACTCTGGGAGACAGCTGAGCCCCACACAGCCAGTTCCTCACTTCCCCTCAGTGGGAAATGTTTCCTCTCTCAATTTTTTCTCTCCTAGAAAGAAGCTAATTGTTTCAGCTAAAAGCTGTTTACTTCGGCATTTCCTTGGAATTCATAGGTTCTGTTAGTTATGATTTTCCAGTTTGGTGGCACTGTTGCCAAAATCTTATGTGCGAAACTGGACATGAAACTCTTCCAGTGTCCTTAGAAACCACAGAGCAGAAAGTAAATCTTTCTACTCCTGGTTCGAATATAAACTTTTAAAACGCTGCCAGACAACATTTATTCTTTTTACTTTGGATTTTTTCAATATTCACTTTGACATCCATGGGATCTCACATATCATTTTCTTGTACATTTCTGCATATTTGTATTTATTCCCTATTATACTTGTTCATTTGACTTTTCCTTTTCAGTGGGGTTGGAACTCGGTGATCTTTAAGGTCCCTTCCAGCTCTAACCATTCTATGATTCTATGATCTAACCCCCTCCAAGACAATGATAGTAAAAACAGATAATGATATTTATATTTTTGCATAAACCAGCCGCTAGAGGGGGAGATAATCCCAAACACTCGAATACATCTGTTCCTAGCCAGCAGAAATTCTACATCTGAGTATTTTCTAACTACTACCATAACCATGAGTCTAAAATGTTTTGTTTTGTTTTGTTTTTTTACAGTACGATAGAAGTCTTCAGTCACAATGAATTACGTTGAATTCCTTGCTATTAGGTTGTCCAGAAGGAAAAACATCTGTCCCTAGAAATCTCTTATTTATTTATTCAGTAATCGACAAGTGATTTTTAAATTGTATTTTTTCTGTAAAGGTGATTGATTCTCTTTTGTGACAGCAAGGCTCAGCCGTGTTCCCTTAAGTAATGTTAAATTCTTAGGAACTTCAGCGGTCTTAAATTCACTAATTATAACATACCACAAACCTGTGACATTGTGCACTCATTCTTTAACACCCATATTGTGACAATAAAAGCGAAAACTTATATCACTATAAATGATATAAACATTATAAATTCAAGACGCCAGATCACGATACCCACGGAAAAAGTCAGTTAATTAACCAAAAAGGAAATCAGGCTGTACTGTCTGCCTGTTGTGATCATGAAAGAAATCTGATCTCTTTTAAAAAAAGCAAAAAATAAAACATGTGTTAAAGTTTTCTGAAGTTTTTCTTGTTCAATCCTGTTTTCTTTTATATTAACCAGCAATAAAAACCCATTTAACTTAAAATCTAATCTTGATTTTGGTTTAGAAAACCACAGTAAGCACGTATTGATGAATAAGTGTCTTTCAGGCTTTAACTCTGCATTTTACGGCTATGAATATTTTATAAAATTTTGGGTGAAGCCACCTGTAGTATCTAGGGTGGACAGAGATGCATTCTTGCAACTAATGCAAGTGGCTGATTTTGCCATGTAATGGGAGCAGCAAAGAAAGGCCTGGAGGACTGATCCAAAAGTTGTCCATGCTGAGAAAGATGAGAGGAAGCCCTGGAATCAAACAGTATTGTTCAGGAGGGGTGGGGATCCTTTTAATAAGGAAAACTATCTGGTAGATGGAATGGCTGATAACACAAGAGTCTGCATGTGATTCCTTTCCAGCTGCTAAAGAAAACTTTTAAAAAATTTGAGATATCAAATTTTAACAGAGAAAAAAGTATATAAATGTCTGCATGGCTGTGACCATATAAACAAATCCCATCACTAAAATCTCAGTCTTTCATTGCTGAGAAAAGCCATGCGAGAATGAGGAGAAGAGGACAAGGTACTGGCCAGAATGAAACCCAAGATATTGCTAGAAAATTAGAATTGAACTGGACATAATTCATTAAAGCCACAGCAGGGAATTCAACTTTGACAAATCAAACTGCTTTTGAAAAACAAAGCTGAGTAACTTTGCTCCTAATTTACCTGGTCTTTTGGAGTACTTTTGCCTTACAACCTCTTTGCAAAGCAGATAATTAAATAATTATAGTGTGTGGGTCAGTTAATTGCACAGATAAAGGACTAGCTTGGATAGCAAAGGCAGAGAGTGATAGTGGAAAATAAGAGTTTGGGCTGGAGAAATATCCACAGAGAGCAGTAATGACTGGGAGTGACTTCATTCCCTGCGTGCATGTCTCTGGTCAGGGCGAGGGAGTATGGCTGCGAGGGAGTGGAGTCCGCTGGTGACACATAACTGGGCAGAGATTCAGCTCAAGGGAAAAAAGCCATAAACATCAGGTCTCAGGCAAGAGCAGGAGCAACAGGATACAAGTTACTTGTGGGCTTTAGTTGACAGAAACGTCCTAAAGACAGACAAGTAAAAATATCATAGCGCTGCCTCTACATTGTGCTTCTCACAGACTTTTGACTGGCCAAGTACAGCAAGAGACAGGGACTGAGGTAGGAAATTCTCGAGTGCTGAGCACTAGACACAGCTCAGGGCAGATACAGTCAACAACAGCAGTGCTTCTAAAACTTTTTTCAACAATATCACAGATTTTTTTTCAGTATGATATTTTTTTCAGTAACAACAAGCGCATTATGCAGGAGGCCAAGCATCTCATTGGATGCTTTGGAATAATATTAATTTTTAATGTATTTGTTATCAGCCTTTGAAGCAGATTTTTTTCTATATTTTGTATTTTATGTAAGATTTTCTGTTTTGAGCTATACCAACACTGCGCAAGATGTTAAACTAAAACCTTAATATTAAGGATGCTACCTTTAGGCTGGAGAGTCTATAGCTTTGGTTGTTTAAAACTACTTTTGCTTAGCAATTTAACTTTGACACTTAACAACTGTGCGCAGAACATGTGCTGTGGACCTTTTAAGGTTCATTTTTATGCCACAGAGCCCTCTTTGTTCGTATTTTTAGACACTCCAAATATTTGTTTACACATTTCCTGCAGAGAACATACCTTCTGTAACGCTGCTTCTGCACCGGCCCACTCCCGTTTTATTTTGGTATCCCCCAGCTGATGGGGGGGACAGATGGGTGAGGGCTGAGAGCAGAGGAATGCTGCCCTGCCTCTGACGGCAGTGGAAGCTATGCAGCTCGCCTCCCCCGGACAGATCTCAGATGCATTTCAGGAAAGGGGCCAACATGACTCATTTGGTCACCAGAAAGGTTAGAGAGCTACAAAAGGCTGGAGGTGAATCAGCTTTCAGCCTTGAATGGCTGGGCACAGGTCACTGAGAAGCCGCTGCTGAAGATGGAGAGATCAGGCACACTTTAGAACAACTAAGCAACACTAATTTTGAAATTGCTGTGTAGTTTGGGCTGTTCATAAACTTTTCCTGTGGTTCCCATCTTCACCTTGTCCAGCTATGGAATTTAAATTCAGTTCCTGTCTGAGCAGGCTGGCAATTGTAGATTTGGATCAATACATTTCAGATTAACACCCTGTAAAATTAACAGAGCCTAATCTGAACCATCTGCAATGTTTTAAACCGTTTTCCATTATGATTTTCTTCTCTCTTCTGGCTGTGACGGTACAAAAAAAAAAAAACCCTCTGTACTGAGATATGCTTGTCTGTGTCTCCTGATCCAAAAACTGCATCCTCCCTGGTCTGGCAGGACCTGGTCTGGCTCCTGCCTCAGGGCTTGCAGATATCGGAGGAGAGACCTCTGGAAGCTTTACTCAGTGCAGGGCCACTGAATTCCCAGGCTGTAACAGAAGTCAACACGAAGGGTAAGACTCTAATCCCAGGGCTTTCGATGGGAAATGTGGGTGATTTCAAAGATAAATGCTGTGGAAAGCTGTGAGTTTAGAAAACAATGAGTTTTAATGTATAAATTCCTCTGAAGCACTGTTTGCAAACTCCTTTTATTATGCTCACCACTTAGTTTGTCACCTCTAGCATCTCTTTCCAAATAGGAATTTGGAACAGAAAATAAGTAAGATAAATTTCCAAATAAGGACGGGAGGATTCTCTTGGGGTATAAATCCTGACATGAATGCAAACAGCTGTGAGTTCCCAGTGTGGGGAAGTGCACGTCAGTCCTGCCTCTGCTCCAGACCATGGCACCCACCAGCGTGATGGCAACCAGTATCAACCCAGGCTACAGTTAGGGCAGGGGCACTGGGAGGGTCTCATCATTCTGAACCTTCAGACCCTTCAATAAATCTATTTAGGACTCGGAAAAGCTCCTGTTTGGCTCCTCCCTTCTTTCTCCTGCATCCCCTGGAAAGCCAGCCAAAAGCAGCTGTTTCCCCTGCTACGGTGGCTTTGTCCCTCGATAAATGACTCAAGCTTCCTGCTGTCTTCTCCCCTTGTGTGCAAGATTTCAGGGCTCAAACAGAAACTCCCGCTGGCTGGGCAGTCCCACAAGCCTTTCTGGCTCCTCCAAGACTGTGCAGGGAGTGAAAAAATTCCCTATTTTCCCTCCCTTGCAGCTTCTCTCTTCAGCAAGCGTGTGGAGATGGCAGTGGAAGGACCTGGGGAAAGGAGGCTGGGAAGTCCTGGAGAAAGGAGAGCTGATCCTCTGCCACATGTCTATCGGGAAAGACTTTTTTTACAGAAAATGTTGTATCGGAAAGAGGAGGAAGTCTTTTGGGGAGAAACTTCATGATTCAAAAGGTGAAAAAAAGTGGAGAAGGAAAGATTTTCCTCCTCGCATCTTTCATTGAGAAGAAAACATCTTAGACGTTCCACACTGCCAAACGATGAACACACTGGAAATCCAGTATTTGCTAATATGTGGTTCCCACACTCACAGGACCTTTTTCTATATCTATCTATAGAAACACTGCCTCAAAGGTAAAATAATGTGTAAACCTGTTTACAGTTTCTATGTCTAGGGTATTTTTTTTCAGAAAGCTAGGTAAGTATGAAACCCTGCTGCTAGTGCAGTAGTCTCATGTTCAGGAATGGTGACACTGAGCACATAAGCATAATAAAACAAAGATTACATGCATAATAATTGGCAATTATTTCCACTATTTTATCTGTGAATTTTGTCCTTCAATTTACCTTACAGTTGTTGATATTAATATCACTTCTGTTTTTCTACCTGAATAATTTTTTATTCCCTAGACCAAGACTGCTTTGAAAATAAAAATTGAGTCTTGGTAAGTATAATATTCGTTCCTTATTATTAACCAACTAAGATCTGGAATACAATGCATATTAATAATGCCAGTATACCTATTATCACAATAAAACACTCTACTAAATGTACCAGTATGTTTTGTGTTCACAGAACAGAACCTAGGGATGAAGTAGAGATGTTTGATTACATTAAAGTTTTATATAAAGTGTTTAGAGCCTGTAATTTGTTGTTCAAATGTTCTTGAATATCAATGAAGCATTGAAGGCTGCAGAACTGATGAGCGACTCACACGAAATGCAGAACTGAAATCCACGGGCAATTACTTTTCATAATTCTCTTTGATTTTCCAGAACTAGATTTGCTCTCTAAGTGCACGTACAAAATTATTCACTGGACACCAATACCTCAAACTAAGGGGAACACGGGCTTTGAATACAAAAACACTTAGGGTTTATAAACACTTTTGTATGGAAATAACAATACAGAGTGCATTTGTAAAGCTGAGAATACATATATTGATCGTGCAACTAAAAGTCTGATTCCAGTGTTTGTGAATGAGAGAAATAGACTGTGAAACAGAATTATTTTGAAGTCTGGCACTTGCCATGTGGGTCTGGGTGTCATTCTAGAAATGCCATCACTAAGTAAGGCTCCACCCAGTTATCTAATGTATTTGGAGAATCTGTGATGTACAACACTAAGAAAGCAGGTCAGTAAATAATAAAGCCGTTTTGACTAAGTTAATTTAAATTATATCCTATTGCTTTAGGCTATTTCTATTGCAGCACCAGAAGGATAAAGCAGTCCAAAATTTGCCAGGCTTCTGTTAGGCTTTCCTTATTGTTCTTTGGCCGGGACAGGAAACACAAACTAGTAAGCTATCGTCTCGCGTTGCACAAGCGATTGCATTCTTTGAAAACTATTATCTGCATGAAATCTTTCATGGCAGGAAATTACAAACGGCACGAAATTCCTTCACAATGAGGGAAAAGCCCAGGCTATTTTCAATACTTTTTTTTTTTTTTCCAAGTAAAAAAGTGGCTGCAAAAATGGCTTCAGTGGTTGCTGTGATTCCAGATACCTGTCCTGAACAGTAGGCTGATTCCGTTAGAAAGAGCCTAAGGGTATTAAGTAAAGAAAAAGAAAATTTTCTGAAATGAATAGTTAATTTTTCTATCAGATGACTTGTAATTTCTCATGGCTGCTCACTGGAGCAAAATACAGAGAAAGCAGAGCAGGTGATCATACATGTATTCCTAGTCTGGACTTTAAAACAGTGCTGTGAAGCAGTGAGGAAAACCTGCCTGCCCACTCATATCAGCATTTATGACTGTTTTGGAAACATTTGGCTAAGAATATCGGAGTAGAAGCTTTGTTTCACACTGACACAGAATACAAGTCAAGTTGCCAATGGATAGCACGTTGTGACTCACTGCAACTGATCTTAACTGGAAAAATACTTTTATTTCTAAATTTGAAAAGTTGTTTTTTTTTTCTTCATGGACTTTTTAAAACCACACACTTCAAACGATTCATTTATAGGTTAATGATTCATGTTGAGAGACTGATTTTTGTGAAAAAGAGAGAAATACAGTAACTGCCACTTCACTGGATCGATAAGAGGCAGAACAAACACCTGAGAGAAACAGCATAGGAAAGAAATCACTGACTGAATCATAGAATCATAGAATCATAGAATCGTTAAAGTTGGAAGGGACCTTAAAGATCATCAAGTTCCAACCCCCCTGCCATGGGTTGCTTACATGGTGTTGTTAACTGAATCAGACCACCTTTCTTTCCACTAACTGGCAGGATGGTAAGTATTTAAATCTTTCTTCCTTCTTACCTTTCCTTGAAAAGTTCACATTTCATGGTACCAATTCTGGAAGCTACTGAAATCCGCCAGGAACTTGTTTTATAAAAGGATTGTATATACTCATTGTATAGAAGGATTTATATAGTGAATTTATTGAAGGGCAATAACCACACCAACAAAATTACAGAAGTAAGCATCCATAAGTATCTCTAGAGATGGTCCCTCCTTCCCCCAAATATGTTATTTTTAGCTCTGTTTCAAAATGAGTAGACAAGACTGAAGGGAGCCGATGGGCAAGGAGTTCAGGCTGCTGCGAACACCCAGCGGCTACACGCCCTTCCTGAGCTGGAACAGGATATCCCAGGAAACTCCACATTTCTGGAGAAAAGGAATTTTGCCATCTTCAGAGTGGGATCATGTCCTCACCTGCCACACCACAACGATGATTACAGCTACTCAGATGATATTTTTAAAACAATAAGAACGGTACTCAAAATATTTCATAAGATTGATATTTTTCAAAAGTTAAAATATTCCTTGCTGTGTCAGAGAAACTTACACATTTTAGCTCTTTTCTTTAAGCTGATTCTATAAAGAGGATGATTCTATAATGAGGAACTCACCTCAGCTTGCATTTTTCCTTGGCATACCCCAAGGAAAAATGCTCCACAGGGCTCCTGGACAACCCCACCTCCCTTCCTGGCTGTAATCATCATACTCTGCTCTTTCTGACCCTGGCTGCCAGTGCCTGCTATTACCTTTTTTAACAACACTGCAGATTTCTAGTAGCCATAAATTACAGTCTTTATGCCTAATCATGACTTCCCTGACTCATTTATGTCAATGGCATAATTTAGATCACCCTTTTTACCACCACGAGGGTTGTCTCAGTCCAAAGGAGCAGGTATTTTGCTGGGTTTCTTCCTCACCCAATTATCAAGCTAGGGTAGGAATGAGAAAATGATGATTTTTTTTGTGTGCTGTCTTTCCTTTTGACTTCATGCCTGTTACACTGCAAAGCAATTCTTCTTAATTATTTATTCTGTTAAAATTCAGTTGCAGTGAAGGCGACTAAGGTAATTCAGAAGGAATGCATAACATCTGCTTGGTCAAACTCTGCCGGCAAGAAATGTCTCTTTCACACCTGTATTATTCGTAATTTAGACAAATGTGTTCTGCCCTCATATATCAGGAGGGGTATACCTTTCCCTGCATGTAATTAACTCAGTCTTGCCTGTGGCAAAGCGCAAAGCAGGCATGTCAGTCTGTGAGTGACTGAGCGGGCTAATTCTTGCCCCTTCATGATGCTTCCTAGGCTTGGAAATATGCACTCAGAAAATACTGTCTTGTCAGATTATGCTTCTGGGCTTTCTTGGAGACAGCGTCCTCTGAATTGACACCAAGGCCAAAGTAAAAGCTGATTTCATTGCAGGTAACAGCATCCGAATGCTAGGAGTACAAGTTATCACTTATATTTTTCTTTTGACTCATACAGGCTTCCGGAAGAATATTGAATTAAAAGGTTGTACTTCTTTTATGCTTGTAACCTAGTTTTGCATAATGACAGAATTACCCCAATATCTGGGAAATAAGGCAGTAAATAAATAAAGACCTGAACTGTCAAGGGGGTTGGAACTTGATGATCTTTAAGGTCCCTTCCAACTCTAACCCTTCTATGATCCTATGATTCTCATCATGGAGTGACAGGATGCACAAACATTTATCCTATGAGATAGGTTTTGTTATGACTGATCCAAAATGTTGGGGGAAAGTGTAAATAATGGGTGAAAAAGAGAAGTATATTGGGATGGCAGATGTCTTCTGTAAGTTGTGTCCCTAGTCTATGCCTCTACTGCTCTCTTTACTGACTCCTGAGAACCACACCAGCACAGACATGGATCAAGAAGTTGGTTCGTTCATTCATTCATTTATCCATTCACTCCCTCCATCCCTCATCCATCCAGTGCAGCATGTGGCCCTACAAACGGCTGGCACCACTCAGGGGACTGGATGGGAAAAAGAAGTCAGTGGGTATGGGCTGAGAACTGGCACTGTCACCACGGGAAAAAAGCCTCCTGGAACAAATGCTCTCACTACGTGGGCATAAACAACACGGAACTTCGAGCCTAGCAGTAAGGGGGCAAAAATACCTGGTCGAGGTGAACATCCACTCAGTCAGTATGGAAATATTTGGGAAAAAAATGGTTTTATATCACAGGAGGGTTGGAACTTGGTGATCTTGAAGGTCCCTTTCAACTCTAACCATTCTATGATTCTATGATGATTCAACAAAAGAAGTTTGATTTAAGTAATCAAAGCCTTGTAATTTATCCAAGGGCTCAAAAATGCAGGAGAAGTTTCTGAAAACCGAAAACAGGAGCGATTTTCAGGATGACACTTCTCTGGCTCTTCTGTTTTCTGGGATGCAGAGAAATGCAGAATTATTTTCTTTTTTTACTAGCAGTAACGTTGTGCTGAGATGCTGGCACACCAGTGGGGACAAACAGGTACAAAGGCACTTTTTGTCCCACATTCTTTGTACATTAAGCAAGGGTAAAGGGGTTATTTAATTTGCATATTCAGGAAATGATTGTGTCCTTATACAACAACAAATATTTCATTTATGTACAAGGAGGCCTTTATTTTAAAATCCAGAGAAAAAATTCTAGTGGGACAGAAATTCCACAGACTGTGGAATATTGTTAACAAGGTTAAGCACAACTGAGAAGGCTTGCTTATTTCTTTAAGCTGTTAAATCAGATGGACACATATCCCATAATATATATCATGTAATATAATTTGAAGAAAAAAAGGGAAAACTGGCCAAGAGGCTACACATCCAATTTATTTCAGAAAGTACTTTTTTTCTTTTACTTCAGAAGGAAAACCCGTAAATAAAATAAAAATTTAAGTGCAGCAGTCACTACTAATTTATTTAAATGAGCGTCTCATTTCGTAATTATACTTCGGTTCATAACTACTGGTTTTAATATGATTTAATTTATGATTGAGAAATGTGTGTCATATTATGATCACATATTTCTGTGCCGTAGAGCAAATATCACTCGGTGACTCTGCTTGCAAAGAATGGAACAAATCAAAACTAGAGCTGAGATAGACGAACGGATGGACAGATAAATAGAAAAGTAGAGGAACACAAACAGAAATGGATGGATAGACACACAGTACTTGAGAGCTATCAAACCACACGTGCTCTCTAAGAAAGCCACACACTTCCCTTCCTTCATTAAGAGATCATTGCTTTGCAGATCATGTATTTAGAAAAAAAAAAAAAAAGAGGACGGGGTGGGGAGAGAACTATGTAATTCTGATGGTTCATTCATTATTACGCAAAGAAATGTAGAGTTGGGCTAATTTGCAATCTGGTTTTTTCGAGGGCAAGAAGGACCCACTTGGTCACCCACCAAGTAGGGGCTTGGCAAGTTCCTAGCTCGTGGAGGGTAAAGAAGTGCTCGAGAAGTCCCTGGCTCCTCAGTGGGAGCAGGATGAGGATGGACAGACATTGACTCAGCTGAGGACAAGCAGTTGTGCCCCAGAGCTGGGGCAAGCAGACCACCAGGCAGCAAAGCCATGGCTTAGGTTGAGGCTGGAGCTGAGAGGTTTCCTCAGCAGCTACGGGACCTTGAGCTTTGCCAACGGAGGCAAAGCCCTGTGCGTTCTCTAGACCACTCAGGGATCTTTGAGTGGAGAGTATAAGTGATATCCCAGAGGTACGAACTGGAATCTGCAGTCTACTGAGTTTTTGGCTATGTGTTCAATCTGTGGACAAAGTTTTGCCTTGCCACAGTGACATTATAGGAAGTATTTCCATCATTCCTTTGGCTATAGGCAGAGCCAGCGTTATTAGTTATTAGTGTTATTGACTCCTGAAGTTTTCTGCTGAATATTTATTCTTATTTTCCTCTGTTTATTTCTTTGGATGGCTAGCCTTCTCATGGCATGAATCAGCACAACATTTAAGCACCAGACCTGACTGAAATTTAGTATTTGCTTAACGTTGGGTCCATCAAAACGGTTCAGCAAGCTCTGAGCAGAGCCCAAGTGGTTGTGTCAGAGAGGACACAGTCAATGCCTCCACAATGTGAATGGCAGGATTTGATATTTCCATTTTCTGCCACAGTGAGACCCACAAAGAACTTAATTCTGCAGTGGTTTTATGATGTAGTTCATTGCCTGTCTTTTACTGGAAGCAGAACTGATATTCATGGTTGCAGAACTGAATGTGTATTTTCAAATCTACTCAGTTCAAAGAGTACGTTCATGAAGGAGAAAAACTTCTGGCTGTTTGCTACTGCATTCCGATACAGAGTGTAAGCAAATAGACAAACTGAATTGAATTGGAGCTTTCATTTCCTTCTTCTGCACAGCTATCCCTGGTGAATTAAACTGAATAAATGAATAAATGTCTTCTTTTAAATGAATGCTGGAAAAGAGAAAATTTTGAAAACAGAACCAGTGACCGACCGTAGCTCTCCTCTATTGAGAAGTAGTCTCTAATGAACTCTGAGGCTATAAATGGACCTCTGTGTTTGAAAAAGGACTCTTTAAAACAATAGGGAATTCACACAATTCTATGAGGTCTAATCATAAATACACTGAAAGATGTATGGGATGGGTTTTCAATTTACTCCGTTGTTCTTTTACACCCTTCCAACATTTAACAGTGCCTGGACAACTCTGTGTGTCCATTACTCGTGGTGGTGCATAGAGCCTCTTAGCTTGTTTCAAAGGGAATTTAGTGTAATAATGGAAAAAAAACCCACCCCAAAACTGCGTGACAGAGACACATTGTGCTTCGGGGTTGTAGGTGCTGTGGCAGGCACTCGGTTATGACACCCAGATAATTGCTGATGACAAGTACTGTATTCTGAAGCTGCTGCTCTCCCACAGAGGGGCCTTTGTCTGGCCCCGTGGATGTGAGGAGGACCTCCTGCTGCTCTGCTGCCACCCCTGAACCCACATTTCCAGTGAGCATTAACCCACCCTCACGCAGAGCGAGAAGCCAGAAGACCTCACACCGAGAGGGCACAGAGAGCAGCTCTATGCAAAACTCTGAAGAGAAACTTTGCTGGCATCCTACAGCCCATTATTTGAAAAAGCTAATATGAATATGCTTGCATGCTCGTGAAATGATGCTCCAGAGACAGTTTCAATGCCAGTAAATGCAGTGCTCTCCATACACGTTGGTCTGACAGGAGACTGAGCCTGTTTCTTCAAAGTCTTGCTTTCAGATGGCACCGTCTTCTCTG
>VXBW01003617.1:708117-720190 GCA_013400375.1 Thinocorus orbignyianus | reverse complement strand
GTGAGAGGTGTCCCTGCCCATGGCAGGGGGGTTGGAACTTGATGATCTTTAAGGTCCCTTCCAACTCTAACCATTCTATGATTCTATGATTCATTATATGACTACATTCCAGATAAGCATTTTCACTCTTTATGGCATGTGGCTTGTGTTTAGTGAGTAGATAAAAAACCTTCCATTGTAATTGTACTGCTCACAATTTCATAGGAAAGTCACCATTCACTGGAAAACCAAACAATTCCTCATTTATAACTGTTCATTTAGGGAGAACATGAATATCAGTCAGCTGCATGTTTATCCCAGAGCAGCAAACCATCCTTCCTCCCCGACTCCTCTCCCATCCATTCGCTCCATCCATTCAGAAACTGTGTGAGGCAAAGCCTCCTACAAGTAGTTCTTCGTCTCCACTGCTCATCTTCAGTTTCAGCTGCCACCAAATTACTCCCCTGGCAACACTTTGGGGAGTAGTTTTATTCTGTCTGTTCTGACTGGCCTTGTTCATAAAACCTCAACATTAAACCAAGCAAAATTTTATTCTCTGGGATGTTTGCAATATTCAGTTATTCACTGAATACTAATTTTGAATAATCTAAATATCTTACCATATGTGGAAATATTAATACTCTTAGATATATAAAAATATTAATAAGAAATAACTATTTCTTGAATACAATTTGGAATAAAAATACTGTTGGTGAATCAACAAGAAACAATAATGTTTCTAAGTATATTACAAGGAATGAATTTGCCTGAATGATGAAGGAATTAATTTCATTATGTATGAAAAAGGAGGAAACTAGATTTTAATCCTGTCAAAGCAATCGCAGTTGGAAAGAACTGATGGCTTAAAGCTAGTACAGAAAAAAAAATGGAATAAAAGGAGGAAGGACTTCATTCCTCTCACTTCAGTTAAAAAAAAAAACACCCAACAAACAAACAAAAAAAACCCCACCACCTGAAAAAAAACCCTTAATAAAAATGTTCAGAAACAGACATAGGAAATTCTAAGAATTCCATAGGAATCCTTCATTGTTGGGTTTGATACCATATTTAGGGGGAAAAAAAAAACACCAAAAAGCCCACCAGATGTTTTGAAAAGTCAGTAAAAGTCCTTCTATCTTTGAATGTTCTATCTAACAGATTTGAAACAGAATGGTTGTGTTAAATAGTAGATACATTTATCAAACACAGCAGAAGATATAACAGATGAAACCCACAGCGATGCACAGAATTTGAGAGCTTGCGAGTAATTATAATCCTTGTAGTAAATGTTCATATGGAGTGAAATGACTGGAAATACAATTGTTTTTTTACTTCAAAAGGATAAAGCCACGTGCTAACTCCCTTGCATGCTATGAAATATGACAAAAGTTAAGCCAGAGGAAAAAAGAGGAATTAACAAATAAGATAACTAAAGTACTTGGTACTGCAATTTTGTCATTAAAGTTGGTCTGGGCCCTCTTTAGTCACAGGGTGGCGTTTGTTGGTGAAAAGAGCATCACAGCTGATCATTTTCTACGTGTCTTGCAATTCTGGCTTCTTGCAGCCTAACACTATCTGCATTTGTAAGAAAGAAAATATTTTTGTGGTATGACAGATTTGTCAAACCGCGCAGTATCTTTTGATATTTACCCTACTAAAAAGGGCAATCACATCAGAAATTATTAATTCTAGGTGAACTAAAACTTTAATAAAACATTTATCACCCTCAAGACAGCTGATGGATTTGGTCCTCTCCTGTAGCATGACAATAATTTTTACATCTTGTTGTTAGACTCAACTTCTAATTATTAGAGAAGTTTAGAAGTTAGTCACTGTAGTCAACCCCAGAAACAGAGAGCAATTCAAAGTAACCGAATTCCACACAACAGACATGAGTGGAATGCCAGTAAAGTGACAAAACGCAGAATGTACTGCAGCAAGTTCAAAAAGAATGGCTTTTTTTTTTTCTGACAAAATGTCAGGGCATGTTGTGATAGCAGCAGAGCTATTGATTCATGGCTCAGCCCGGCAATCAAAGCCTACGAAGAATGCTTTAAATGAGCAAACAGAGCTTGAAGCAACATGTTAGCTGAAATACCCCAGCACAGAAAAGTCACTTTTATAATGAAATGGTTGTTTGTCATGCAGTTTCCACAGCCTGATGAAGATCCTAAAATTCAAAATTTGGCTAAAGGACATGAGTTGGACCTAATGTTCACTGCATGCCGCGAAGGCATGTCCTTACACGAGCTGCTGTCATCCCGATGGAAGGCACCTTTGGAAAACCCTTGGAGACACGACAAATCAAAAACTTCTTAACAGTCATGCAAATTCCAAAACCTATTGGACAAGCGTGTAAGTCTAAGGGAAACCCAGGCCAATAAAGCTGGTAGGTGCCATGCAGGAAATAATTCTATTAGGTGAAAGCAGTAACTAGGAATGAAATTTAAGGACACAATTAGAATAGCAAAATTTCAAGCAATTTCTTCTTGAGACCTAATATGAAACCTTTCACTAAGAAGCAGTGACCATTTACATTTTAGGGCTTAGGTAAAAACACTAAGCATTTGCTTAGCAAATGATCAGAATTTGGCATTTACTGCACCTAGATTGTTCCTGATCTGGCTGCTCCATTGCTAGAGATTTACTGTCAAAAAGTCCTTTCCCACCTCCTATCGATAGGAAAGAGGCAATTGGTGAAACTTCAAGGCTCTGCACTAATAACAATGACAGCTGGACTGACTGGATGCAGCCTTGGATCTGTAAAAGGATTATTTAGGGCTATTAATCTGCACCAAAGGGCAGAATTATTTTAGTAATATTTAAAAATTACCTTGTGTCTTACAACTACGCTAAGGCTTAGAAGTTTGTAAGCATTTCCTGGGAGTTCTGCCAGCTGAATGCAGCTCCTGTCCCGCATTATCTGCCCCTCTCCTGTGACAACTGAGGAGCAGGGATGTGGTGTAAGCCACGCTGAGCGTGTGATCTGCAAACCTGCTTCACGTGGAAACTGAAGAGCCCTTTATCCCAGAACGAAAGCATGCACAGATGATGTCTTTAGCCTCGGGCACAAGCACTGGCAAAGGGGCTAAGGACTAGAAAGACTTGGAAGCTGAAGTCCTTCTGCATTTCTGACTTTAGAAACAGCAGCTGAGTCCCCAGAGGGAATGTGGAACACCAAGTGACCCTGTGGGTCCTGAACCGTCTCCCAGTTGCTGAATGTTTTAGGAAGCAACTGGCACTAGCTGGGGTTAACATGCCAACAACAGTATGTGCTGGATACCTCTCAGGGTCAGCATCAAAAACTCCCCACTGTTGTGCCCAAGTGTTCCACTCCAAGTAGCCTGTTCAATGGAGAACAGGGAACTAGGGCCGCTGGCGAAATTAGCTGCTGAAGAGAAAAGAAAGCAAGCACATGAGGAGCAAAAGGCTGGCAAGAGTTGCATTTTGCTCAATTAGCTTATTGTCCTACAATGGGGACAAGGGGATATACCAAGCAGGACGAAGGAAAATAAAAGAGGACTTATCTTTTAATTGAAAAATTGGAGAGGACAGAAAAAGGGAAAAAAAAGAAAAGAAACCAACCAAAAAAAAAGCCCAAACCCCATTTATTTACTGTCCTGTACCCACAGAGCCTGCTGCAGCTGCTGCTCTTTCTTCCTGCTGAAAGCCAAGCGGCTTCCCAGGCAGGGCCACGAAAGTGACTCTACATGCAGAGGGAGCACTAGGAAACATTGTTTCACACTGGTCAGTCCTTTCCAATTACAGCCGCTCCTGCAGGAATGCAAAGCTGTCGATTCCTGGCTGTGCACCCCCACAGAATTCATTCCCACTAAGCAATGATGTCAGGAATAACATCTGTTGCTACTGTCCAGCTACCAGGATCATCAACTGGGATGAGAATGTTGAGCAACTGGCGCTAAGGAATGACAAATCCTCACCTGGAAGCTGACCTCCCTAAACAAAACCGTCCACTTGCCAATCTGAACAAATAATATGCTATGTACAGAGGCCACAGGCAACAGTGGAATGTCTGCAGAAAGTGAAGGATATACTAAAAAGACCGATTTGGAGACAAAGCCTTGATGAAACTAAGGGAAAGAAGAAATGATTATTTATGTATATACCTAGAAATCAATAAATTAGGTTGCAAAATGTGGCTTTGATACTACAGATCACCCCTTGCAGCAACAGGTGGTGACGCAGAACCATGGGTCTCAACGAGTCTTCTTGGGAATTTAGAAAGCCCTATTCTGAGCAAACGAAACAAATCCACAGGATCTGTTTGGGCACTCGTGCAGCCTAGATCCACTGCAGCAGAACAGCCCTTGCTGGTGCCCTGACTGAAAAACCTGCATGTCCTGGAAGAGTTTATTTATTGAGCTCTCAAATGAATCTGGAAAGGTCCAATTTTAAGTATCACGTGGCTGAAAAAAATGCAGTTCTCTTTCAAAGCAGTGAAGTCGTGGGGGACTGAATGCATTCTTGGGGAACCATCAACCCATGAAGACTTCAGTCACAGAGAAATAACAAATTTATAAGCTACACAGGTTGCTATCAAAACTAACTTCCTATCACCAGATGCAAAAGTATTATAAATATTTTTTAAAGCTGTCAGTTTTTAACTGACTCAAACTGCAATGAAGTTCTGTGTATAGAGAAGGAACTATGCATTTTTGGTTTGTTTGTTGCACAAGCAATTACTCAATTTTTTTTCAATCCCTGCTAGGAGATATTGATTGACAAAAGCGATACAGACACAGGCATCCAAGATGCTTTCCAATCTGGGCAGCTCTAAACCAGCATGCTGCTCAAGCACACGAGTAGTGGAACTGATTTAAATGCCCTCTTCTGGGAGATTACTCTCGAAGCAGGATGCCATTTGTTTTAGCTTCACTTTTGATTGACTTCTCACTTTGTATAGGCTCATTAATTACAGTTCTATTGTACACATGGCTCTCGTGTGCTGCTCCCTGCCAATTTGTGCACAGTATTTTGACAACTGATCGTAGGCGAGCTGGTACAATTAACAGACTACTACTGTTAAAGCAGAAGGATAATTGTCAACTGGACTCGACACTGTTTTGTTACTAAGTGAACAGTTTCCTCATTAATGTAGTGCAGGGTGTGTCAAAACGCTCCCTATAAATCAGTGACACAAAGTAAGGCTGTCTGCTGATCTATTGGCAATCATTAGCATAATAAGTTAACTTAATTGGTGACCTATTTTTTCTGAGCTCCCATCACAATGATGCAAAAGAGTGGTCAGTGTCCAAAGATACATCTGGTAGATTTTTCTGTATGTGCAGTGCATACTTTTTTTCTCTGGCCACGCTAGTGGCTTTTAGGCATAAAAGGCAGAGGTTGTTCTGACACACGTTGTCTGTGTATCACAATCAAGTAAGATTACCACTGATGCCTTCAATGCATAAAATGTCATGAGGTTGGAGTACTGTCCAGTAGTCAGCATACAGGCACAGATCGTTGGTAGTACTGGCAACGTAAGCTTGATAGCAAACTTGCCGTTGGCAATATTTTATTCTATACCATCATCAAACAGGAGCTAGAAATGGGCAGACCTACAAAGGATGTCAGGCTTCATGTAGAAGCTTTCCTTTAGGGGTTAAAATGGTTTGTATCTGGAGGGTTTTGGCAGTATGCTACATTCAGAAAAATGGGAATGATACAACACAAGCCACCGAGTAGGTTGCACTGTTCCGCTGCTTAGTTTAAAGAGCCAAAAGTAGGAAAGCAAGATTCTGGAAGCCTATGAAGGAAATAAATACAGCGTTAAGTTCTCTACGCTTTCTGAAGTGTAAGCAACAACTGTGTCACAGCCTTTGCTTTGAAGCCAGCATGCTCACTCTTCATTGTTCCAGTTGATCCAGATTGCTGAGGCCGAATTTCTTAACTTGAATTTACGAAGGCTTGAAACCAGGCAGTTTTCCTTGTAAGGATTAACATGTGAGATAGTAGAAGGTGGAAATCAACAGGAAAAGGAGAATACTGAATTTGTCTTGAGCTTTTTTCCTAAAATGCTCTTAAAGGTAAAGAAAGACAAAGAAGACATATTTAACTCCTCATCAATTAAGATGAACTCATCTAGTGTTGCCAGTCTTACCCAGGAGGAAATAATCAAAAGAATCGTGTCCCTCTTCAGTTACCTGGAAGCATACTCTAGTCAAACCCCAGTCTTTTCAGGGATGAAAACAGAGGTATACAAAAGGTAAATGAACAAGAACATGTAATTTGATCTGGTTTGGAGTAAGGAACATACTGCAGAATGTCTAAAGGAAAGGTTTTTTACAAGCTGAATAAGAGGTCATGCCAGTTTGAGAATAACTGATTAGAAAAGAGGAGCAAATCACCTACAGAAGCCTTAGAATCCATTGTCCTACCGTTAGGATTTTGGGATATGATTCAGTGAGGCTGTGGTTTTATAATGAATATGCATGTTGTTTTCAACTTCAATTCTTTCAGAAAGCTTCTGAAGTACTGTACACATTTCTGTGCAGGAAATCTTGGACAAATAGGAAAATAACCTCTGAAAGCTCAGTATGGCTTCAGTGTTAACGATTAGTGATAGAAAATCTGGAATCAGGGTGTGCACGTGTGTGCCCATTAAATCTGTGCATACTTCCTTACGGAGAGAACAAGCGTTTTTGAAAACCTGGATAGCAAAGGCAAGGGGATGATTTGCTTGAGACACAGCTGAGTGGTTCAGCTGCCAATAACTGTACAATAATGTAGAATTATGACTGCTTAAGTGTAAAAAGAGAAACCAACACTTCATTAGGCTGAGATTAGTCAACAGATGGCGCATAGACCACCAATAGTCTATAAAATATCAGATGGCTGCTGTAATTTCTACACATAACAGAAGTGTCCTTGACATTGACAAGTCAGTACATGCCATGTAGCAGAACCGGGAGCTGGATTTTTATAGGGATATTACATCACTGAAATGACGAGAATGAAAAAAAAAAAGTGGTTTGGTTAAAAATAAAATCAGGATGGTTAACGTTTTTGGTAAGCAAAACCACACAAGTTGGTCTAGAGATTATTAAAAACCCGCTTAATTCATTGCTTAAGATTTGACAGTCAGGAACACATAAGCAGGGAAACTTTAGTTGCAGTGACCATCAAACACTGGCCCTCTATTGTTTTTGATTTAAGCATACTAAACCTCTCCTTGCAGGTGCTATGAATATTTGTGACATGTTGTCTCCTAGGGGGTTCTGGAAATGCCAGGCCAATGGCAAAGTTTATAGGAAAATGCAAGAATGTGAAGGATCTTACCACTGGAAGTATGGAAAAAATATTTTCAAGTAGTCAAGCAAGTTTTTACACAGGTGATAAGTAGTTCATCTGCTATCAGACACTAAAAAAATTTACTGTTTTTCAGAAAAGTAGAAGAAATTTTTGTTGTGATTTACCCCCATCTAACAACTAGAACTACACAGCCGCTTGCTCGCTCCTCCACAGCAGGATGGGGGAGAGAATTGGAAGAGTAAAAGTGAGAAAAACTCATGGATTGAGATAGAGACAGTTAAACAGGTAGAGCAAAAGCTGCACACGCAAGCAAAGCAGAACGAGGAATTAATTCACTGCTTTCCATTTGCAGGCCACCTCCAGGAAAGCAGGGCTCCATCATGCATAAGAGCTGCTCAGGAAGGCCATCACCCTAAACGTCTCCCCTGCCACCTTCTTCCCTCAGCTTTATACGCTGAGCATGATGTCCCATGGCATGGAACGTCCCTTTGGTCAGTTTGGAGCAACTGTCCTGGCTGTGTCTCCTCCCAACATCTTGTGCACCCTCAGCTTGCTCGCTGGTGAGGCAGTGTGAGGAGCAGAAAAGACCTCGAGAGCTTAGCAACAACCAAAAACCACCAGTGTGCTAACGACATCGTTCCCATCCCAAATCCAAAACACATCCAAATCCAAAGCAGCACACCAGCCACCAGTAAGAAAGTCAACTCCACCCAGCCTAAACCAAGAGAACGAAGAGGCAAAGGCAGAAGTTTTAAAAGCTGGTGGAACTCATATCATAAAAGGAGAACTTGATTTTGCAGTTTAAGGAAGTGGTGCACTTAGGCTTAGCACCGTTCAAGACAACTTTTCAAAAAGACACGGATGCTGTGGCAGAAAAGAGGGAGATAATAATAACGGTTGGAAAATGCCTCAGTGCTAGTCTACAGATAAGAGATGCAGCTTGTGCTTGGAGAATAATTTGAAATTGACAAATGTTGCTGTAACAGAAGCACCATTTAGATCAGACGCCAGATAGCAACTGGGAGGTGGGACCCATTAATAACTTTGACTGTTTTCCTTGACTGCTACAAACTCAAAACAAGCCTTGTCATCTTAAAAGCACAGCAGCAACCACCATGGCCTTTTCTGTGAGCACTTCTGCCTTGTTTTACAGATTTGTTTGGAATCCCCACAAAGTCTGCTGCAGAAAAGTACTGTTTATCAGAAGAAGTTTTTGCAGGCTGGCTGGCTATGTTGAAGAGAAGCCCACGTGCATTTTCCCTTCAAGCATTTTCCATGTGGAAGTCTTCTCCGCAGAGTACCTTTTATGTGCTGTGTTTTGTTTTGTGAAATAGAATCATAGAACGGTTTGGGTTGAAAGGGACCTTAAACATCATCTAGTCCCAACACTCCTGCAATGGGCAGGGACACCTCCCTCTAGGCAAGGTTGAAAGAATAATGAAGCTTGTGAACAGCAACATTAGGTGTTTTTGGTGGTTTGGTTTTGTTTTAATAGTTGAAGGCTTTGTTTCTGAGCAAGTAGACAACTCAGACAGACCATGCAGGTCAGTATCATCTCCCATCTGGTAGCTTGTCCAAAATAATGAGTTTCTAGTTTAGTTCTTTTGAAAGCTTGTAAATATCAGTGTTTTTAAATCAAGCTGTTGCCCTGCTTTCTTTAAAGTCTAACAGAAATGGGGCATATTTATCTTTTGCTTTCTTCTTTAAGTGGACAGCAAATGCTGTAGGAAAAGGTCTCAAGCAGCATCCAGCTTGCATGCTCCTTTAGGGATGAAACAGGAGGTGACATGTGACACTTCTCAGCCTGGATACTGAAGACTAGGCACTGGGGAAGCTTCTGTCCTCACAAGAGACATCTCTGACAGGAATAAAGATCTTTGTGTGTTGATATACTGATTTTAGAGTGACCATTCAACTGGAGCAAGACCCAATACAAGGAAAAATAAAGGATACTTTTAAACAAAACAACACTTAGGGCATTCATTTTACTTGGGTGTAAATCTTTTTGAATCATTTGCTTACATGAAATTAAATGCTTTTATATACAAAGTAGATACAGAAATTAAGTATAATTTCAACATTCAGTTTTTAAAACTATTGTACAACTGAAATAAGCTTTCATTTGAATCTTGGCCTCAACACTACTGACATTTAGCAGGTCATGTGAAGAATAATATTCTCTCCTCTCCTGCACTTACCACACAATTGGTGCAGAAACACTTGCAAGCTGACAAAAACTGAGATAAGCAAAGCAGGAGTTGAGGATGGAGACTACAGCTATACCCTAACAACAGGCTTCCAAAGCAGGTGAGCTCACACAACTTTTCAACGTCCAGTGCTCTCCACATGGACAATCATAAGCTGGTTGGCTTCTTTCTATTAATTGGGCTGGTCCACCACATGAAATATTTCAAAGTGTCCCTGCGATCAGTGAAGAAAATACATCAATAATACAAATAGCAATTGTTTCAATGCCTTTTAAAGGCACCTTTCCGGGAAAAAAAAAAATAAAAAATGGGGGGTTTGTTTTGGGCTTGGGGTTTTTTTTGGGGGGAAGAGGGTTGGGATGCTGTTATTTCTTCCCCCTGAAGCGGTAAGTGCTTCTCCTTCGAAACCATGGGCAGAGGAGCTCTGACCAAGCACGAACCCTTGGAGGGACGATGGAGCAGCTGTGACCTTGTACCGGGCTCACTCACCCCTGGTGCCATTCACTCACACTCACTCGCCCCAGGCCCACTCGCCCACCTTCACTCACCCCAGGCCCTCACTCACCCACTAACTTGCCCCAGGTCCACTCACTCGCCCACCCCCTTGCCCAGGGCCCATTCACCCCAACCCACTCCCTCCCCCCTCCTTGCCCACTCACCCCCTCACTCACCCTTACCCAGGGCCCACTCACACTCACTCCGACCCACTCACTCACTCACCCCAGGCCCCCTCACCACCACTCGGGGCCCACTCGCCTGCCCTCACCCCGGGTTCACTCCTCCACTCAGGGCCCACTCACCCGCAGCCAGGGCCCACTCACACTCACTCCGACCCACTCACTCACTCACCCCAGGCCCCCTCACCACCACTCGGGGCCCACTCGCCTGCCCTCACCCCGGGTTCACTCCTCCACTCAGGGCCCACTCACCCGCAGCCAGGGCCCACTCGCCCCCTCACTCAGCCCGGGCCCCCTCACACTCAGCCCGGCCCCACTTACGCCGTCACCCTGGGCCCACTCATTCACCCACCCTCACCCTCTCACTCACCCCGGGCCGGGCTAGGCCCCTGCGACACACAGACGGGCGGGCTAACATCTAGACCCGGGCACACTGCCGGCGAAGGTGAGTATCAGTCAGAAACGGTTCATAATAATAAAAATAATTATTATTCATAATAAACAAATAACCCGGCAAGCCCCAGGCCGCATCCACGGCCCCGCCAGCGTTGGGGACGCCCCGCCCCAATCCCGAGCATTCCCGGAGGCAGCCGGAGATTCCCGAACTTCCCCCCTCCTCCTCCTCCTCCTCCTCCTCCTCCTCCTCCTCCTCCTCCTCCTCCTCCTCCTCCTCCTCCTCCTCCCGGCCAAGATGGAGGACAGCGGCGGCCAGGGGCAGCGCGGCGGCTAGCTCCCTGGGAAAAGAAGGGAAAACCGGGGGAAAAAAGGGAGGAAAACCAACAAAAAAGGCTGGGAACGCTTCTCCTCTCTCCGCCCACCCTCCGCGCTGGATCGCTGCTGGCCCTCCCTATGCTGTCGCCGTCGCCTTCCTCCTCCTCCTCCTCCCGTTGTCTGCGCCCCGGCTCCCCGCATGCCCACGCCGCCGCCGCCTCCTCCTCCTAGGGGGCTGCGGGGGGGTGGGCGCTGCCGTTCCGCACATACCTCCATGTCCCTGCCCTTCCTCTTCTCCTCCTCCTCCCCGCATCGTTTTCCCCCGGCTCGGAGGTGAAGCCGGCCCCCGCGGCGNCCCCCGGGGTGGGGTCTCAGCCGCAGGACCCGCCGCTTCCCGCAGCAGCAGCAGCCAGCAGCAGCCATGAGCAGCGCCGCCACCGCCGCCTCCTCCTCCTCTTCCTCCGCCGCCACCGCCGCCACCGGAGCGGGGGAAGGGGCCGAGGAGGCGGCCAAGGACTCGGCGGACATCGCAGCTTTCTTTCGATCCGGTGAGTGCGACCCCCGGCTGCGGGGATGCGGGGGGTGCGGGGCCCCGACGGCGAGAGGCGGAGGGAAGGAAGAAGGGGGGTGAGGGCAGCCGGCTTTGTGGCTACCTCGCCGGTAGAGCCGCCTCCATCCCTCAGGGAGGCGGAGGGGTGGGCTAACGGGGGTGGGAAGACCGAGCCCCAGTGTCCCTCTGGCTTCCACTGGGGCGGGATGCCAGCCTTTAGTGGTGGAAACGGGGTGCGGCGACACCCCGGGTGCAGTGTCGCCGGTGATGACAGGTGCCACTCCATCCCATGCCGGCCCCATAACGGGGCTGTTACTGCGGGTTGGGGTCTCGTCCCGTCGGGGGGAGCAGTCAGAGGGGGGTCCCGGGCAGCCCTCGGTATCGAGGGGGCGAGCGGTGGAACTGCGCTGGCCCCGGCGATGCGGGAAGGGATGACAGTGGTATAAAAGGGGCTGGGTGGTGTCGGTAGGGGGAAGGGGGAAAAAAAAGACAAAAAGCAAAGCCCCCTCCGTTAATAAGGGGCGTCCCTGCCTCGGTGAGGCGGGGCAGCGGCTGTAGTCGGGATGGGAAGCCAGGGGTAAGGGAGGATTGGGGAGCCTGTTGACAGGCTGCTGGCATTAAAAAAAAAAGTAAAAAAAAAAATGGTAAAATAGGTAATAAAAAATAAAGAGTAAAAA
>VXBW01003617.1:653751-708090 GCA_013400375.1 Thinocorus orbignyianus | reverse complement strand
GGGCTGGGTAGGGAAGGGCCGGGCACCGGCTCCCTTTGGGTGCCTAAAAAAGGAGCGGCGAGCAAGGAAAATGCAGACTCACCGCTGGAAAGATGAGGGAGATGCCCTTTCCCAATGTGATTTGAAAAAAAAAAAAAAGAAAAAAAAATATTATTTTCTTTTAAAGGTGGTAATAATAATAATAAAAGCTGTGTTAATCGTGTTTTTTTAAAGGAAGGTCCATGAGGGAAGTGGGAAACGGCATAATCGGGGCTTGCTGTTGGATGTGTTTGGTTTAATGAGGAGCTGTGATTTGCAGCAGGCATGCGTTGGCCTGGGAGAACGGTCCACACGGGGGGCTGCATCCCCTCCCAAGGGCCTGATGCTCCCTGGGCAACCTCTCCTGCACGGCAGCAGACGGGCACAGCACTCCTGGACGAGTCCAGGTGCTGGTCTTGGTGGGGTTCGTGGTGGGGGAAAGCTTGGTGGTTCTCCGGGAAGAACCCCGTGGAGAGCAAAATGAGGGCTTGCATTAGTAGGCTGACAGGCTGCCTGGTGTGGTTACAAACGGGGACGTGTGTAGTAATCTTGCAGTTTTGGAAGCCCCTGCCAGCTGTATTAATAGTCAGCTTCCACGTTTGTGTGTGGGCAGAGGGATGACACAGAGTTGATGAGCTCGTAAGTGGCGCAGCGATGACTTCTGATACTGGTAACTTGTAATACCAGGGAAGCTACACTCAGCTTAGTCTTGCAGCAACCAGAAAATCTTAAATTGGTGGAAGGACGTGGCAAATGCTTATTGAAAAAACTCGTGGAGCTTTTATGGATGTGTTTAACAGCTGGCACTCTCGCTTCCGTATTTACACGTGGAGGTTATCTGGTTCAGCCTGGGCTGTGGCAAATGCTGGAAAATGTTCTGGCATCTCTCCTGGGTGTTTGATACTGGGGAGAGCTTTTTATACTCTGTCTGGTCAACTCTTTCATAAGGAAAGGGTCTATTAAGAGATCTCCGGTGCTTCCCTTTGTTTGAACAGGAGGCACGTTTTAGTTTGGGTGATTTTCTTTTTCTTTCTTTTTTTTTTCAGTGAAACACAATGGACACTGCGATAAATGAACAAACAAAAAAACCTTCATTTGGTGTATGTGGGAGCAGACAAAATATTTTTCTCTCTGCAGTATTTACAATGACTAATGTTTCCTTTTCCCTGTCACTTGCAGAGACTGTCAGTGGAGCTGTAGCTGGTACTTACAGGAGAAAATGAGTAAAAATGTTACAGTGTTTTCCAGAAGGAACCCCCCCCCCCAAAAAAAAATAACAACAACAAAACCCCACCTGAACAATTAAGTTCTAATCTTAGGGTAGTTGCATTAGTCAGTTGAACTGCCAGTGGGGTTATTGGTTTTCCTCCTGTCCTTTTGTAAGACTAGACCTGAAGTAGAGTTAAATTAGCCTGGAGAATGGAGTTGTCCCTGTTTGGAAGATGTTTTATTAGGATGTTGAACAGCAGCTAGGTTCACATCACTGGAAATGTGTACATTTCCAGTTTTCACTTTGGTTATGTAAAACGTAAACTCACTCCGGGTTGTTGTGAAAATAAGTTGCAGCTGAAATGTGAAGGAAGCAGCTGAACTGGGAGGGAGGGAAGTAGTAGCATGAAGATATAACGGTTGTGCCTCTTGAATTTGAATGAGGAATCCTGGAATTAGAAGAAATTGGGGCAGCTTGCTTTTTGTTATCTGTTTGATATCTAGATCGCGTTATTTGAAGTTGAAAAGACAGGAAGACCTTGTTAGATCTGTCACCCACCGTCTTCGTGGCAGGATTAAGAGTAAAATTGCTAAGGAGCGGAGTTGGGTGCCAAGCAGAGCAGTGACATTTTGATGGAGAAAACACAGTGGTTGCAGGAAGCTCCTTTCTTTCCTGTTTGTAATTTAGAAATTAGAGATAACTGTGTAAACTGACAGAAGGGATGCATTTTGACCTGAAGATGTATAGCCAAGCATTCTTTTATTTTCCTTTTTAATTAGTGTGCTGTTGTGACCTAATAGGACTGATAAAATCTCTCAGAATTGTGGAAGAGTGGACTATTGCTGTATGAAAACCCAGTGGCACAGAGTGTAAGTGGCTGGGTGGAGGGGTGTTAGTACGTGTGTGAAGCATACAAGGTGTAGTCTTTATGAAAACGTATTAAGATGAAACTTTCAAAATGGATTGTAAGTTTCAACTTAAAATCCTGTGTATTCTGAAGGGCTGAAAACAGCAAACGTGAGCAAAGTTGCATTTGAGGAATTGCCATTGAGTCATGGTTGACAGAGCAGTAACGGTGCAGAGATTTTCTTTGGTGGTGGTTCTGTTGTTGCTGCTGAAATCTTCATCTTTGCAGCTCTGAGTCCTCGCTACTTTGGGAAGGGGACTGTCAGCTGGCATCTTTGGGATGCAATAACAAGGACTGTCTTAAGTTTAAATCATGTATTATAACAGTGACCTCCAAACCAGAGAATTTTTGCTAGTTGGAGTTAATTCATTTTGGTTTTGAGCGTAATGAACAAAACTTTTCTCACCTCACTAAAGGAGATACTGGTTGTACATTTTGTAATTAAATTTACCTTTCTAATATGATGGAGAAATCATGTGAATACCAAAAGATGTAGAGAAGAAGGCTTGTAAGCGCTTCAGTCAACTCCTGGCTAGTCAGTATAATTAGACTTTATAAATGGCTCTGATAAAGCCTCTGTGGAAAAAAACCCCCGAGTTATCAACTAAGAGCTCTTCACAGTTTTGCGATGAAAGTGGATGTGTTTCTTCTAAGATATATTCAGTGTGAGTGGCTTTTGCAGTCTGCAGTAGCGTCATTCATGTACAATAGAGTTTTCAAAGCCACTGAGATTTGTGTTGTCATCACTACTTTATTAGAAAACTTGCCACATTTCCAGAAGGAGCAAAATTTGTATACCGAGCAAGGGGCAGGGACCTTATGGAGAGACAGAAGTGGCAAAACAAAGGGAAAACTAAAGGCCCTGGAAGTTTTGTCAGGAGGGTGAAGTACCCAAGCTTAGCCAGGTCAAACCTGGATATACCTGTTGATCATTCTTTATTTGGGAAGATAAAAAGGTGGAGGATTTTCATCTGAAAATTAATCTATGCAGGTCCTTTCTCAGGAAGAGGTGTAAGTCTGTAAGATACAAGTAGGTTTGGAGGAGAAGGGTGTCCGAAGTAGAGAGTTCCCAAGGCGAAGTTGAAGAACAGGCTGGTAGCAAGAATAGCTTTGAATAGCAACTGGTTCTAACTCTGCACACCTAATCTTTCCTGCTTGTGTGCATGCTTCTAAATGTAAACTGAGTGATAAGAGAATGTAAAACTTCGTTTGGAGGTATATGTAGGTACCAAAACGTGGTAAGTACCGTGTGAGAATTTTAGGAAGAAGGGATGCTGAAAGCCAACCATGTCCTGGGTTGCATCAAAAGAAGTGTGAGCAGCAGGTCATGGGAGGTGATTCTCCCCCTCTGCTCTGCGCTNACCTGATGATCTTTAAGGTCCCTTCCAACTCTAACCATTCTATGGTTCTATGATTTTATATATTGTGATTATGGAGATATAGTTGGTGACTTCTACAAGTTCCGGTGCCTTGGATCAGTCTGGGTTCAACCCAGTCTGCCAACAGCAGCCTGGGCAGATAATTGCTTGGGTAGCTGAGACCGTATGGAAAGTATTAACAAACATTGTGAAAATATGATTTTTATTTCCTCCCCCCCTCTCTTAAATAATGATTGTGTGGTTTGGTCAGTTTTCATGAACATCACTTTACCAGTAATACTGTAAAGATAAAACCTAAAAGATTTCTTCAGAAACATGCTATTTCAAATTTATAGAGAAGACCTATGTTTTCCTGCTTCCTGATCATAGGGATTTTATACTGTTGCCTTGCTTTACGTTAGTGTTCTGTGTAGTAGTGGTGGGGAAAGTTGACTGCCTGTAGTAGACAACACTAAAATTGGTACTGTAGCAGAGAAAGCCTCCTAGGAAGAGGGAAAGAAAAGAGAGAGGAAGGATTATAGGGGGAAGAAAAAGCGAACTATTTCAAGGGAGCAGAGTTTTTCATGAATACTGCTAGTGAAAACCTGCTAGCTTTTAGACCATAGCTTTCATATTAGGTATCAAATGTGAAGCAGCAGCTGGCTTTTCAGCTTAAATCTGTGATGAAGAATACACAACATAAAAAGTTAAGATAGTGCTGTTCTAAGAAGGTTCATCAATCTCCTGCTATCCACAGTAGGTAATTTACAGAGAAGGTAGTCAGGGCTTTGGTTGGGTGACTTGGTGTAGCAGCTGGAGTAGCTACAGAGCAGTGGTGGATATTTAACAAAAGCAATCTAACAGTGAAGCCCAAAGTGTTGGCAGGCAGCACTGGTGGTACCCCACATGGCATCTCCATGCTGTCCTCTGCAAGTATTGATTCTTGTCCCTGTGGCCGAGCTGAGGTGTGTTTGGGGGTCATAAGAAGTGGTAATAACCATGCAGAGAACGTAAGGTATGAATCAGATTGGCCATTCTTAAATGCAGCTTAGAGTGACAACAGTGTTTGTATTGAGAAAAACCAACAAAACCAAGCCCCACAACAAAAAAATTAAGATGTTGGTGTCTGCTTTTCAAGAATCTGTCACTTTGTCTTCTGGGTTGCTCTAGTCATCGTGGAGCGTCAGCGTTGCTGTCATTAGCAGTGGTTAACCCAGCCTGAAAAAGAAGTGGGTCCTCTTGTGGAGCTTTGAATCCAGTTCCATCAGCACCCGTTTGAATAAGGTGGTTTAAAGCCAGGGCGTGGGATCGGTGGGAAATAGGTGTTTTGAAAAACACGACATGATAGTTGCTGATGTGCAGCAACAAAAATAAGTGCAGAAACAATGAAGTTATGTTGGAGGAGTTACTCTGGGAATAGCGGTGTTGGACTGACGTTCCCTAGAACAATGACGACAAGGAGAGAGCTCTTCAGTGTGAAACACAGCAGCTGTTGTGCAGCTTGGCTTGGTGTGGAACAGCCAAACCTCTCTGGGGATAGCGAAGGATGGAGAAAGTTAGAGGTTAGGCTGTGTTGGGAAGAGTTGGAGGCAGAAGCTGTGATTTTTAAGAGGGGACAGAGAATGGCTTGTGACATTCTTGATAGCTGATGAGTTGATAAACTAAATGCACGTTTGGGGTGGGAGTTAGAGAAAAGTCAGGACCGTTGTTGGGAGGAGTACGTTTGAGCTGAACTATGTGAAGTGCTGAGGTGCTCAGAAAGGAGCTGACAGAAGTACTGAGAGACTTGGAGCAGCTGAGGCTTTCGTTAATTGCAGAACTTGCTCACTGTGTAGACAAGCTGGATGGTAAACATTTCTTGAAACAGTGGTTTCTCTCCAAATAAACGTATCCCACAGCAACACAGCAGAAACAGTTATGAAATTTCAACCTGAAATATCATCTGGCTTCCAAAAGCTTGTCTGTGTAAAATGACCATAAAGGTAGATGAAATTGGAACAAAGACTGGAAAGATGTTTCCTACTCCAATATGAAGAGAAGATATTAATGTTGCTCTGTAATTTTTCAATTAAAAACTAAACCAAATTTCTATTGTCTACACATCGGCCTGTTTAGATGCAGACCATTAGGTCAGTTTATTGGTAGGGTGAAACTTCACTGTGATTTTTGGTCTGCAGATTGAAGAAGGAGAGATCACTGAAAGAGCTGTTTGTGGTCAGCAAAAGTGTTGAAATAGGAAATACACATTGAAAGTTTGCAAATGCACAGGTGGTTGAAGATTATTCTTCTGAGCGGTGATCTTAATGAGAACAAAAAAACCCTAATTTTTCTGCTTCATGTTGGCGAGAACCAAGTCAAATCCTGAAACAAAAAAAGGCTACTGGGTAAAATAATTTGAAAAAAAAAGAAAAAAATGAAGGTCACAGCAGGCTATTTTAAATCTAGTGACTAAAACGGTTGCATCCACTTGGTTGTTCTTCTGAAGAAATTTGCTTGATTTGGAGAAGGCTCTTTAACGTTTCTCTTGGTGCAGCAAAATAAAAAGGTAGACTACTGGTGAAGTAATCCTTGCTGATCTGCAAAGCTGAGTCATATTCTTTCAGGAAGGATACTGCTGTTTTGAGAAAACAGATCACTTACCCAGTAGTGAGGAGGAGGAATTGCAATGACAAGGAGCAACTCAAGTGCTTTTAGCAGTAGACGCTACAGTACATTAAAGCATCTGATTTTCATCCTCTGGAGTAAGTTGTTTTATTGATATTCAAAGAGGAGGGTCATAAGTGAGTTGTGTCCACAAAGTTTCACCACAGTCTGAATGAGGATACTCTGTTTTAAAGACGCAAAACCCTTTCCAGTGGCTTCATTGGAAGATGCTCTAACTCATCTGAAACTGGAACTGTCGATCCCAACCTCTTCTGGTTGCAGAGGAGGAGGTAGCCTTGTTGCCTTTGTGTATTTGTTTAAAAAGTAGGGTTGTTTTCCAAGGCTGTTGAGTTGGAGTCTTCTCAAATTATTTAGGCAAAATTGTCTCGTCTCCTGTGACACCATTACTACCATGTGTAAGTGTCAGTAGCACTGATTAATAAATATGACTGCAAATATGGAAGGGGTTTTCTTTCTGAGTGGTGCTGAACTGTGCATCTTGCTGATACTTTGAATTTGCTGTTCTGTGACCTGGACCTTACTGAAGAACCGAAATAAGTTATTGCCGTTTTGTGATTATGGTAGAAAAAGGAAGCTTTACAGGCAGATCAGAAAATTCCTGAAGTTTTTTGTCTCTTAGAGCCTAAAAGGATAAAGAAGCAAGATGTACATGTTAGGAAGAGAAGCGTAGGCTGCCAGCACTCAAAATATGCCAGTAGTTTGCTTTGTCCAGTATGTTTTATAGTTCAGTGTTTCAAGAGAACGTTTGCATGATTCTTGGGAATCTGTGTAAGAGTCAGGTTAATGTTATCAGCTTGTCAGTCAGAACGTGCAACTGGGATTCAGAAAGGTTTTACTGGTGTGCATGTAGGATATATGCATGTCTGTATGCACTGTCAAATTAACTGTTCAGGGAGCTTAGAAAACTGAGTTTGTATGATGAACCTTTTTAACAAAAAGTTGGAGAAAGTGCTCTGGGTGGCAGTTGCCCAATGGGGCTATCGTGAGTAATCCTGATGTGTTCTATCTGTCTGTGAAACTACCTGGTTACTCATGTTTCCTCGTAGTCTTAGCACATCTATGAGCAGCAATAGAGATGTCTGCAGGCCGTGTACACAACTAGTAGTGATTTCTGCAGTTATCTTTGTGCAGAACTGCTGAGCAGTTACAGGCTGAGGGTCTGGGGTCACAGTGAAGTGAGATTTCATAAATGATAAAAGTGAAAAATACACTGCAGCCAGTAGGGCTCATGAGGATGTGTTAAAAACCTGATTGGTTTTATGTAGTCCATACTGCACTTCTTACGTCAGTGGATTGAAATGCAAAACTTCTACGTTTTATACTGAATTCCTGCATTTTTGTGGATCAGTGAAACCTGCAGCCCGGTGAGATACTGTCAAGGCATTTGTTCGAAGGCTTTTCTCTGAGCTTTGTGATGGTCACGTGGCTGGTAAATAACCTTGAGGCCATCAAACAATGGAATATATTATTGCTGAGATTTCTTGAAAAAAGAATGTTGAAGTCTTGGGGACTGCCTGTTTTCAGAGCCCAAACAGATGTTAAATGTTTGGATGAGAAGAGGTGACGTTTCTTAAAACTTGGCCTGGACAATAAGGGGAGGATGCATCGAGAACAGCAGGAGACTATATCAAGAACATCCCAAGAAGTGAGTTAGAATAAATGAAGTGTTTAAATACTAAATATTACTTGGCTAACCTTGTACACTACGCAGTGGACTTTGCTGTACCCATTGTGTAGGCTTGGCTGTGTGCTACTGGATATAATTTTCTACTGGCATTAAGGCAGTAAGTTCTTCACTTTCCAAACGTTTATCGCACCACGAACTTTTGGACATGTTGGCTTATGCAGCATTGAGTGCAGAGATGATAGAATTTTCCGAGATAATAAAAACACTCTGTCCTCTTCTAAAAAAATTAGGCTAACGTTGAAGTGTCTTGGCCTTTCTTAATTCAGCTGGAATTACAGGAGTAAATATCTACAGCTAAAGGGACAGGAAAAAAAGGTAGAAAGCTGTCAGTAAATCAGTGCGAGTTGAAAAATAAGTTGCCTGGTTTGTTTAATTCTGTGGAGAAACTGATCGGTGAAGATCAGACTTAAGGTGTCAAAGAAGCCTCCTTTTGTGTGTTACTGTAGGGAAATAAAATGGGATATGATTTCTCTGCTAAAGAAACAGCAACTGTGATTTTTTTGAAAGCTTTAATCTCTAATCCCTGTCTTCATTTATTTATTTGCTTCTTTAGTTAGCGAGTCCATTTTGGTCGCGTATTGCACATTAGATTGGCCCTGAAGGAGTGGGGATGGGACAGCTGATGCTCTTGCTTTGCAGCCATTAAAGTCACACTTTGTGTGCCTCAAGTATGTGTTTTCTGCAGGTAAGGATAGTTGTTAGACTGGAGCTTGCCATGGCTTGCAAAGTTCAAAGAGGAAATCAGTGCTGTGCATTGCTTAACTGAGAGGGGATGATGCGAGCCAGGCTTCTGTAAGGACAGCAAAGTCAAGCCAAAAAATTGACTAGGACAGTGGCACCTTTTCAGATGGAAGGATGAGGTCTGCCATAAGAGTTTAACTAGTAATTTGTTGATTGCTTTGTTAATGCTTTATGTGAGATAAATAAAAATGAAGAGACCGGCTTCTCCAAATGTAGTGGCAGGCTGTGTTTGGAAGGAAAACAAGGATACCCACTTGGATGAATTTTGTGCCTTGGTGGATGAGCAGAAAGTTACAAACACAAAGTTCATTTCTGTTCCCAGTATGGGGAAATTCTGCTGTTTGTCTATGGAATTATCAAGGCAGCAGAGCCAAATCGAGCTCGATTATAAGAAAGTGATAAAATATGGTTTGGCTGGTGGTGATCCTTGCAGAGGATAGCTGTGGCATGCCGTTACCTGTCAGTGCAGAAAGAGCAGTATCTTTTGAGCTACGATGCGAGGACTGGAGTCAAATTTGCCTTTCCTCAACTTGGAACAAGGGTAGGGCTCAGCCAACAATAACCACTCAGCGTGTGTGTGTGTGTGAACTTTTTTTTTCTTTCTTTTAAGCTTGGAATCAGATGCATCCTTCCCTAGCCAAAGGGAAACATTTGAGAAGCTGTGACGCATTTACACAGATGAAGGAAGGAAATGTCCAAAAGAGTCAAAAGCTAAAAATAGATCAGTTTACTGAGCTGAACTCTGGGTGGGAATTGAAGAGCTAAATATAAATCTAAATTGGAACCTTTGTGACTTACATAACTAGGTAGTGTAAACTTTGGGGTTGGTTGTTTTTTTGGCGCTGAACTTTATAGTGAGCACCGTCGGGTGAAGACTTGTATGTGTCAAACCTGGTGAAGTGGTTTTTCAGCGCCTTGAATAGATAGCACTGAGAAGTCTGACTATCTCTCGATGATCATTGCTACAGCACAGTTTAGCTCCCCGGGAAAGTGGATTGTGGGTTGTTTTGCTTTTGTTTTGTTGTGGTTTTTTGCACTTTGTTTTGTAGAGCTTCTCTGTGGAAACAGTATCTCCTGGCTATACTGAACAGAAGTTTTAAGAAATTTAAAGAAGTTTTAAGAAATTTTATTAGAAGCCATATCTGTGAGCTTAAAAAAGAGGAGTAATATATTTTTCCCCAGCTTCTTAGAGAAGCAGTAAATTTGCCTCTGTCTGACCCATATGTAAAAAGCAGCGATAACCCCAACATTTAAGAGTTGATGTTCGGTTATCCAAAAAGCTTTGCCTTCTGCCCTGCCACAAACTCCAGTTTGAAAGCGATCATCTTTTCTCAGTGGTAAAGAAAACATTAACTTCTCAGGGTGTTTAAAATTTGCGTAATGGAAAAGAATATTGGAAAACTTCTTTGTGTGCAAGAGTCTTCTAGATTTCTGGCCTTCGGTGACGATGGTAGCGCTAAGAAGATCAGGACAAACAACTTTTTTTCTTTCTCCCTGGAGAAACAGTATACTTTTTGGGGGGAACTGGGCAAACTAGACAATACTGATAACTCAATCTGACCTCTCCCAGCCCAGTGAAGCGGGGTCAGTACAACCCTGTGGTTTAGTGTTTGCTGGCAGTTCTTTCCTGATTCTGTACCTTAATTCTAAACCTTTGCATTGGAGAGGTGACATACATACAGCTAATGCTTTGACTTTGTCAGAAAAAGCAATGTTACTGCTAAAATAGATGTGGCTACAAATATAGTAAATGTAATAGGAAATTACGGGTAAAAATGGTAGCATTAATTAGATCAACTTCAAGCGTGTTAACTGTCCTCCCACCCCCAAAATGGGAGGCTTGTTTTTTATATTTAGTGCCTTCTTTTACTATATTGCCTGCTGTAGAATGTTTGCTGGGCAGGTGTATAAATAGTTGTGCTCTTGCTTGCTTTTTGTTTTTGTTTGGTTTTCTAGAGGAGTCCGAGAATGTTTTTGCAAGGTTGTTTTGAAGACATTTGTTGTCTTTGGTTACTAAAATAGTATTTTGTTCCAAGCAGGAATTTATCTGTTTACAGCAAAACGCTACAGTTTGTAGCAAAAGGATTTGATGGGTATATACCAGTGTGCCAATTTAACTTCGTATTTATGAAATATATTGTATAGCAAAGTGCAAAAACTACAGTTTTTTAAAAAATATAATTTTCCTAAAATGTGCTTTTGAAATGGACTTATCCGTGTTGTTGTGCCCACTGCTTCAACCCACTGTTAGAAAGTTAAAGCTGTAAAAACTGTTTGAAAGAGCGATGGCTTAGCTGAGCATCTGCTTCACCCGTGATATTTCTGCTTGTAGGCAAGTTCATGCTGTAGAATCTGAGCAGGGTGTGACTTGCCAGTCATGTTCAGCCCAGGCAACATCAGAGCCCTGCGTTTTATTGTGGGAAGGTAAAGATGGGTATACCTTGGAATTAAGGCAGAGCGTTTAGTGGGCAGCTTGAAGTTGTCTGTGCTGCCTGAGTTTGGTTCCCTTCGGTGCATGTGCTGCAAGTTCTGTATGTTTTGATGCAGCAGAGAGGAAGAGGAAGGTTTGATGAATCTTGAGCATCCAACGTGGTATCCCAGGCTTTAATTTGTGTCATTGTGTAGCATTTTCAGTATTTGGGGTAGGACTCTCACTCCCACTCTCCTCCTTTGCTAATACTTTGTGTTCTGCACCTGTTTTAGCTACAGAGCTTCAGAGGTGGGGTGCAAAACTGGCCGGTTTGGGTTCTCCTAGTTCAATGAGGCTGGTCCAACCATGGAATAGCTAAGTGTTAGAGGATGGATCTTTTTCCAGACAGGCTTTTTACTCTCTTAATTGTCATCCTGGCTTGTATGATTCCTTCTTTTGTTTCTTTTCCTCAATAAATAAGGCAGAGGTCCAGCAGACAATAAGCTCACTCACTGGGCATCAGTGTTCATCTCCACAGGAGGTCCATGATGTGTGCAGAGATAAGTAGGGGGTCCTATGGAAAAGCACTGCACAGTTTGAGTGTTACAGCCTGTGTGCTGCACCGACAAATAAGGGTTGCACAGGCAACCTTAATGTTGCATTACCTAGTTCTTGAGTGCTTTTTGTGGCAGCTTTAATCAAGCCTGGTCCTACCTCAATTAAGTCATTGTTTAGTGTTTATGTAAAGTTTTCATTAAACGCCTTAGTGGCTGATGGGAGATGACATTGGTTTTGCTAGACTGCAGTGGATTAGTGTATTACACCAGAGTTATTTTGGGAGTAGAACTGCATTAATTCGCTATATAATATTAAGCAAGACAGATGCTCAAGCTGCTTTATTACATAGACATGTTGAGGAAAGCAACTCTTCAAACACAAATTAAGTACTTGGAGACTTTTTTTTTTTGACAAACAACTTGAGTATACTGTACTATTATTTTCTGTCACTTGATCATCGTATTGGTTCCATCATGCTAGTAAAAACTAAATGAAACAAGGTGTAAATCAAGGAGGAAGAAGGAACCAAATCCTAAATTATCCTTTCAAAAGCTTATATAAAATTAAGATCTCAAAGACAAACCTATGTTTAAGTGAGGGAAGCTTTCTACAGCATAATAGGCTAGGTTTCACATGTAAAACCCCCGTGGAAGAGTAGAGGACACTGAAGGACTTAATTGGAAATACATATTGATAAGTGACCTAAGTTACCACATTAGGTTTTGTGGGCTTTTTGCCAGCTGTGGGCTGTGTGAAGTGTGCAAGTGGTAAAACTGCTGGTTTAATAAGGTTTCTGAACTGAGATGTCCTATAACCTCTGGGGAAAGACCCAGATGGAGATGAAGGAGTGCCTCTGCTCAGGACAGGAAAGAATTATGTTGCTGTGTAAAAGCTACATTTCTCCTGATTTTTGTGGAGTAGAGATCGGCTGAATATATGAAATAGCTGTTTCCATAGTAAGCTGAATCTCTTAATGCGATGAAATGGATTCCTTATTGATAGGAGACTGGGAAGGTAGATAATTACCAGAGACAAAACTCCACAATGTATACATTGGGTTGCCTTATGTCAAAGGTGACAAACATCTGGAGATGTTAGTTATATTTATAACTTCAGTATTTATTTGTTTTCATGTCCTCTCGTTGGAGATCAGTTCTCTTGGCTTTTGAACAGCACACAGCATAAAGGCAATCTTACCCTCCCCATTAAAACGAAGAATGAATTAATTCTGTCTAAATGTTACATTTCTCATCCAGGCATCCATTCCTTTTGCAGAAAAATTTGAGGACAAGGCCAGAATCCAAGTCAATTTCCAAATATATTCAAGTTTGGCACTGTGAGATGTAGCCTTCAAGAAGGCAGTGATGGTTGGCCTAGGAGCAGGCAGGAGCATATCTAAGATGATGAAAGATGGAGGGGAAAATGGAGAGAGGAGAAGATAACCAACAGAGTTCAGGATGAGAGTCAGTTTTCTTGCAGAAATACTGTAAATCACCATGCTAACTAGCTACTGCAAAAGCTGCTGTCTCTTTTGTGGTTAAGGTCTTGTAGTAATACCGAAGCAGAACTAACAATTCTGCTGATGTACCCGTGCAGATTAATAGATGCGAGGGAGTCTGAGTTTTCACAGGCCATTTGACAGAAAATGTGGCGTTTCCCTGAAGCAACTACTGATTTCAAAGCCAAGGGGAAGGTTTTCTTGTTTTAATGCAGAGCATGAGAAAGGATGAGCCTAGGCAGAAGAATGAGAGAGAGTTAATGGGTGTCTAATGCAGAAGACTTGGGGTTTTAAGTGTGGAAAGGTCACAAAGAGAACTGACCTCTGAGAGGAACAGGGAGGTGGGCTGCCTTTTTGTGTCCAGTGCTGCTTGGATATTTGCTGTACAAGGATGATGTTATTCATAGGACCTGCCCTAGATATATCTAATGTTTCTTTATTCCTTGAAGAGAAGGTAAGAAACAGGAAAGGAACTTGGATAGAATTCCTTAAGTTTGTTCAATCTTGATGTTGTAACAGTAACTTTCTTTTGAGTTAACCTGTTTTTACCTTAAAATTAGCTTTTTCTGTACCACTCTTCCATAAGTGCCTGCCACTTGTGGTAAAAATGTATTATTTGTGTTTCTGTGGAAAGAGCAGTTGTTCCGGGAGGTCACTGACAGAGTTTTAGCTCCACAAGGATCCAGCCCAAAAAAGATTCGTTAGTCTGCTTGCTCCTGCCACTGATCTGGCAGGAGGACTGCAAGAGGATGTGTGTAAGAGCTGTTCCGATCTCAAGAGATTTGTTGAACCTTATCTCTAGGTAATCATCTTCTTGTGTTCAGATGAGATTGCTAATCACATATTTCAATTAGAGAAATGTCATAGCTGTAGAAAAACAAAGCTGTTTGGAAACGGTGGTGGTTCTTTTGCTGACAGTCTCCTCTGCAGATCGAAACCTCCTGCGTTGTCAAATGTATGCTCTCGAATAAAAAAGAATCATGACTAATTTCAGGCTGACTTCTTCCCAGGGACTTTTTCTTCTTGGTGGTCAAAAGTTGTTCTTGTTCAAATAGTGAGAGATGTGACGCATAAATTGCTTTGTATTGAACCCATAAAGAAGCTGCCAAATCACCATCGTTTCGATTGTTGCCTTCTAGTAAAGTATGTTGAAGGAAAAGCTGATATTATTAATGTAAAGATAGGTTTCCAGAAGGGGCAGTTCATGTAGCTGAAAAACTGAAGCTGAATTAAGAAAAAAGAGTGAACTTGAGTTTACTCCCTGGGCTAACAGTAGTTTCAAAGTTAACGTATTCTGAGATGTTGCTTTGACAGCAGTCTTGGATCTAATCCTGCAGCATGCAATTAGAATTGTCGTTCCCTGAGATACTTAAAAAGTTTATAACTGGCTTCAGTTTAGCACAGAGAGTGAGTACGGTTGAGCTATTTTTTCAAATAACATCCACTTCAGTTGTTGCTATCTGTTCAGTTTATCTAGTGTTAACAAGTGTCTAAAATCAGGAATCTATTGCCATAAGAAACAAGCAAACCACAACCCATACATTTTTGCTTACTGACTTTAGTATAAGCATGGTGTTACTGTTGGGTGTCCTGCTTCTGTGGATTATTTGGTTAGAGTTCTGAGTCTATCAAAATTATTTTGGTCCGTGTCTTCAAGGTAAAATAAAATCAGTACTGTGACATTTCAAACTGGTGCAGGAAATCCAGTTAGCTGAATATATGAGATTGCTAATTAGCCAATAGCTTGAAAACGATTCTTAATTAAAAGCATGAGCTTTATAAAGGTAGCTATGTATTAATGAGGTAATCTTATGTTTTCCTTTGAAATTGGCCTTGCCAAAGGGAAACTTTGTGATGGCATACTATAACAGCAGGAGTAGAAAAAATGGTTAGTGGGATGGGAGGGCAGGTTGAGGCTTTATGCACAGCTGAAAAAAGCAGACTAAAAAATTTTGTTACAGGAGAGCCGTACTGATAAGGAGGAATGAAAGTATGAGGGTGGTAATTCGTAGCAAATATAATGCCCAGCTCTAAACAGGAAATATTTAATGACCTAACTTAGATATAAAATGTGAAAATAAATACTGGTATACCCCTTGTGCTGCCAGTCGTTCTCTCTATGAACGTGTTCTGGTCTGACTTTTAAGTTGTAGTCCTTTCTGAGGCTGGAAATGGTTAGTCAAGTTTTGCTGAGGCTCGGTGTTTCCTTTTTATGGCCCTTTTGTGGTTGTTTGCCCATTGCCTCACTTCTTAGAGCCGGTGTGAGAGTGTTTCCTGAAGCAGCGGCTGTGTGCTGGACTCTGCTGTGCTTGGTACACTCATCCTGTAGTCTGACTGACTGGCTCCTGGGTGTTGCTGAAAGAGAGTTGAATGTAGGCTACACAACTTGAATTCCCGAGGAAAAAGAGGTCATACTTGTCTTCTTTAAAGCATTTTTAGTTACTACATCTCTGCCTTTCCCTTAAGCTTTCAGAGACGTATCTGAATATAGCCTCAATTAAATTCCTGTCCTTTGATGAAGGAAGTCCTTTGCTTAATGTGTAGCTGATATACTTGGAACATTAGGGCATCATTCAGGATCCAAAATTAATTGCCACTTGGGACTGATAATGCCACGTGGGCATTGGAAAGAACATTGTCTCTTTCAAAAGCCTTCTGAAATGGTCAGCTTTGAAAATAAGGCATATCATCACTACATTTAAGTGCTGTGGATATTGAATCTTGTTTCTCTTTTTCACTTCGTACCAACAAAAGCAAACAGATATTTTTCTGCTGAAGATGATGCACAAATTTTAAGGGGAGAGTCATAATTTCCTTACCTGCTGCCTTCTTGTGCTCCCTCTCCCCTCCACCAGCTCCCGAACGTAGGAGGAAAAATCCCAAAGCTGGCACAAGGGGAAGAGGGCATCTCGTTCCAAACCCAGTGACTGAAGCATAGGTCTGTGGTGTAGAACAATGTTGTTTTAATGCGGCTGAAGCCCTGTTCTTTCCTTTGTATTGAATTCCTTCCTGTTTAAGAACGTTGTTTTTAAAACACACCTATCAGATTGAATGGTAGGAACTTTGTGCTTATTGCTGAAGTATCTGTATTAATTGGTTGGTGCAGCTGTTTCAAGGAGCAGAAAAAAAAAGTTAAGGGGATGTTGGTTGTGGAATAGCAAATCTACTTGATTTCAGAGCTGTTAAAATACACTAAATGCATGTGGAGTTAAAAGAAGGCAGAACTAGGCAGGAGCTTAAGCTCGACTTGCCTTTGGGAGCTCAACAGTGGAAGAAGATCAGCCAGGCAAAACGGTGGTAGATAATGTGGATCCAAACATAGAGCAGCCAGTGAAATAGCTGGCTATTATAGATAATATTATATTATATGTATGATCTCTGGTAAGGAACTGATGGGCATTAAGGAACTTGGTGCTGGTTTTCATGGTGTCTCGCGTTGTATCGGTCAATACAGAAGTTTAAGCTTCGTTTGCTCAATTAAAGGGAACGCCTAATTTTCAGTAAGGTGTGAGCTCATACCCAGGCATTTCTGTGACTTGAACTTCGAAAGTAAAATTGGAGGTAGCTGCTCTGCATGTTCTCTCTGACTAATTTCTGTGACTTGCATTGGAGTGGTTGTGGGCAAGCAGGAAAGGGAGCGCTGCTTTTTTTTTTTTTTTCAATGATTGTATAATTAAATTCATTGATGGTAGGCCAAGAATACTGATCACAAGGGCTGGTGCTGAATCAGAAGGAATATTTTAAATGGTGCTCTGTAGAACAGAGACATAATTGCCCTCTCTTTCCCCTTCTTGGCTTATTGGGTGGCTGAATTGCTCATTTCATACGTGACTTTGAGTGTGACTGGAGCCGTGAATCAGTGTTTGTTGGAGTTCTGCATCTGGCTTGTGTTCTGACTTCCCTTTTATGAGCCGGAGAGCCTGTCTCTGTTATTACTAACTGTGTAGTGAAAATCCTCTTAAACTCTCCTTGTTATGAGTGGGTGAAAATGTTTGGCAAACACAGGAATCAATAATTGCTTATTTCCTTCACTGCTGCTTTTCAAAAGCTTCGCTGTCCTTTTCTGAGCTTGCACAGATAATCGATGTCTGTCCCCAAATGATAATTAGGAGGGATAGATAACTTTGGGGTCCTCGTTTACAAAGTCATCCTGCAGCTGTGTCTCTTGGAAACCACTTTGGCTTATTCCATCTCTGACCTGGTGTCAGCAGCGGCAGGGCTTGCGTTGGGATGGCAATAGCTTAGATGCGCTTGTGCAGATGATTATTTTAGTTAAAGGTATTCACTGGTTTACTGTGCTGCTGAAATGCCCCGAGCTCTATGCATGACAAAAAGGATAAGTAAACCCAATGAAGGCTATTAAAAGGAAAATAAACACTTGTCTCAGTATGAGGGAAAGCGCTGCGTGTAACGTGACCTGGTAAAGAAGGGACTGGCTTTTTAATGACCTTGTCTAACATGTCCATTTTGTTCTGCTATTGCTGGCTGAAATTGAAAATTAAAATGAGGGGAAAATACCTTTGTGATTACAGTTTTCCCTTGGGAACTGTTTCAATTGTGGCTTTCTCATAAGAGAGATTGTGGCTTCCTTTCTCTTTCTGCGGCATGAAAATTCAGATTTGTGTAGCCCGTTTCTAAAGTTAAGAACATTCTAGATGCCAGTCTTGGAAGGTACAAAACATCTTCCAGGTGCCTGCAATATGAGGAAGTCCCAAGCTGAATCAGTTTGCCATCTTGATGTGACCTTTGCCAAAAGGAACTGTAGTACTAGATGCACAATGTAAGGAGAAGACAAAGCAATCTGTTTTAATGTATGAGATTTAGTTTGCTTTTTTTAGATTTGCATTTCTGTAGTGGAAAAGCAAGCTTTCAAAACTGTTTGACTTTGTTATTCAGGTCGGTGGCATCTTACTCCACTGGAGGACTGCAAGATAGACTTGAACTGTTCATGCTGTTCCAGTGGGTTTCAGCGCTTGCCTTCATCATCCGTTGAAAAACTACTTTGGGTACCAAAATTTATGCTACTGAAAAAACTGGCTTTTTGGTACCATAACTTACATTAGCTGGATGATAGCACAGTTAAAGCTTGGAGCTATGTTGTTCCATAAATCATACGAACCGCAGATGCAATACCTGTGCCTGCCCAAACCTTAAAGGAGGTGCAGATTGTTTGGAACTCAGTGACAAGAAGGCTTCTTTAGCAGATGGAGAGTAAGGAGGGAAAAAGGATGACTGCCCCGTATTCAGTTGGTCTGGAACTGCATATTTTTTGTCTGAGTATCTAGAATCCTTTAATAGGTGTTTCCATTACCAGTTTAGTTCAGGTCAAAGTGTGCATCTGAAGCACATCTGTTGATTGTCTCGTTTCACAGTTCTTTACTGTCCATTGTGGAGCATCTCGGGTGCACAAATAGGATTCCTTTCAGATGAAACTGAAATGGCAGACATGCTCTAGTGTATAATAAGTATGCAGAACCAGACAAGAGGTAATCAAATAAAACTACCTGCAAAAGATGCCTCTGAAGGCCTCTGCACCAAGGGTTTGCTGTACTGACCCTCTTCTGTTGCGCTGTGTGACAAACTAATGTAGACTCAGCCAAAGGAGGCCAGCAGGTAAGTCCTGAAAGTCAGCAGATGCTCTAATGAAGTAAGGAAGACCTTGTAGTGGCAGAGAGTTAATTTACTGTGTGAATTGAACGATCACTCTAAAGAAATGGATTGTGCTTTACAGCAAGGGCAGCTAAGCTTTCTTGATGTCAAAATGGTCCTGGGTGACCAACTTTTGAAGAGCTCTGCGTGTCTGAAAAGCACAAGTTGGTCGCTAATGCTCTAGAGAGGGAGAGATGTTCAAGGTTCCCTCATGTGACTGGATGGAAGGTGGTATTTTTTCCTCTACGTATTCACTCCTAGAGAAAACACGGTTGAGGTGTCAGTGGGAAGAAAACCAGACTCTTCCACTCCTGTGTTTGTCGGAAATGGTGACTTATTTCTCTGCAGAGCTGCTGAAAGCCAAGAAACAAATGGATTGCTGTAGGAAGCCAGCAGGAGCAGGCATGTGAACTGACTCTCAAATGCAGATACGCTGGAGAAATCCTTCTCACCCAAAAGCTGCTCCCAAGTTTTTTATTCAGAAAGGAGCTCAGTAACTAAATTGTGTTCAATACCTTTAAAAAATTCAAAAAATTATTGTAGAATTCATCATTAGTGTTTTTGCTTTAGGATGGAAAGGTATAACTCTGACCAGTGGATAGTGTTATCCTCCCACTGTGCCCTTTCTTATGGGAATAAATTGTTAGCTCCTAATACTTAAGTAAATACTGGAGTTGAAGTATCAGTGTAAGACTTACAGCTCAAGTAGCCTGGCTGTGATAGCTAGATTTGACTTCCTTGCCCCACCTGCCAGAATTTTCAGCTCTGTCGTAGAGTTACCGGAAAATAATGTTTTCTGAAGTCTTAACTGCTTGATTGCAGCATCGTTGTGTCTCAGTCCAAATGTTACTGGCTTATGTGTTTGAAAGGTTGTGCTTTGGTGGAGGTGCCAGCGTGCCCATTTGTCTTCTCTGTGGGTGGCTTCTGGAGCAGGAACACGTCAGGGTAATGCCAGAAGAGAAATAACGTTGGAAGTTATAGGCAACATTGATCAATTCTTATTAAAAATCCTAGTGCGGAGCCCTTGTGCTTAATGAAGATGTGCTGCAGGGCTTAGTGAAGGTTAGGGCTGGCAGTAAGGATTTGTTGAGATCCTGGCTCTTTAAGGGTTGCTGCCAACTGAAAAAAAGAAAGAACAAACCTTCCAAGCCCTTGGTTCTTTTGACTGCTGAGTGTGTTTGCATTGCCCCGGAGGAGGTGACTAAGGTGAAAATTTGGATTTCTGAAGATCTGCCGAGAGTAAGTTCATTTGCTTTTGCAGGCTTGCCTGGAGAGATGGTAAGCTCTGGCAGAGGAGTGAGATGCCTCATTTTTTAACCTGTCATGAATTGTAAGTTGACACTATCGTGTGAAATCAGAAAAACTTACTTTAAATAAGTCGGTTTAATCTCAAAGGGTCAAAGCGATGATGCTAAACAAGTCCTGCGGTCCCTCTAAACTCCCAAGTGGAAGTTGTGTATTCAGTTCTGGTATAAAAAGATTTAGTGTTGAACGTGAAAAATTGTCAAAGTCTTTGGCACTGTTCATTAACTTACCTGCCCAGCCAGAATTATATGCATTCTTGGCAATGCATTTGCTTCTTTCACATCTGTGTGTTGTAAGTGTCTTAGTGCCTTGTGTTTAGTGCCTTAATGTTGACATGCTTTTGTTGGGGGATGATGCAAACCTTGGTCTTCCAGCAATTCTTTTGGTGCCTGTACATTGATACATCAACAGCCAGCGACCATCTGTTTCCTACTGGATTTTAACCCTAACCTGTCCGGGCAGATCTGGTTGTACAGCTTCATTTCTTGAGAGGGAGGCTAAAGTAATGGGATGAATTAGGGGGTATTTGATAAACACTTTTATCAATAAGACTTAGTTGGTATTTTGGATGAGTGAGTACTACTAAATAGCATTTGTGAAAAGAATGTTTATTGTTTCAGATGACCGTGTTACCATGATTTTGTGGAATAAAAATGGTATAATTTTTTATCCCAGAATTAGAGTTGTGAAGGAACATGTATGGGGGAGGGAGTAAATCTTGTTTTGGGAAAGAATTTCATTTAACTTTGTGTTCTTCGGTTGCGTTAACAGCTTGAGCTGTTGATTTTCTGAGCCTGTTTTTAGAGCTCAAGCTAGACTTTGTGTGTGTAATTTAACATCCCAGTAACAATTTGAGGGGGCAGAGAACTTCAGGCATGTCTTTGCCTCTTCCCTCTTTGGGGAAAGGAAGAGGTTGCGACTGGAAGGCAGTGTGTGACCTCTCAGGGAAGGTGGCTTGGATGGATAAACACGCCTGCATCTCCTGTCAGCTGGTCCATTACTGCAGGTCTGGGCTTGGAGAAAGTTTCTTCTCTGGGAATACAGCCTCTTTGCATTTTGCAGGCAGTGCTCCAAGGGTAAGAGTCCCTTGGTGACAGCGCTGCTGAATTCAGCAGACGTGTGTTGGTACCAAGCAAGAGATCTCAGCAGAGGTTTTACTGGAATACACAGAGCTCCAGTGGGAATGTTGACTTGCTTAGGCTTACAACACTCCCCTGGTGTAAGGCTTGTTACGTATTGCCAAGAACTCAGTATTGTCCCTTGCAAAAGTGTCCCTTATCCCCAGCTGCTTATTCAACTAATAAGTTCATAGGGATAAAAGACCACACATTGCTTTCATGTTAATTCTAAACGCTCAGTTTTTCCTCTAGCTTGAATTCTGTGGCATGGACATGTTTCTTGGGTAAGAGTCAAATGACAAAAGCAATTTTTTTGGTCACCTTTCTTTTTAGAAGAGAAATGGTGGACACAAGTTATCACAGAATGCTGCTTATTTCATGTTACGATGTTTGGCTAGAATCCCAGCAGGTGCTGTTAATTATGGAACTTGTTATTAACAGCTGAAATTCCAGTCTGTAATTATTTTTATTTTTTAAAATGTCTTAAGCTGTAGGAACATGAAGACCTATTGTCCCTGCAGGTCAAACCAAATACACATCTGTCCCATTATCCTGCCTCAGCTGGTACCCAAACCAGATGCCTAGGAAAGGCTCCCCAAGGACAGGATAAACCTCTGTGGAGCTTCTCCATCGTGTTGCCCCAGCATGTAACTAGATCTTTCAAAGCCAGATGGTATTTTTGTATTTTCAGTGACCTGCAGAGTTTTGCTAATAACTTGCTCTGTGTCCCCTTGGGCTTGTGTGTGCTTTTATATCTTGGAAATTCAGTGGCAGGCAAGTTTGTAGCTTGAACTACACGTAGTGTGAGGTACCACCTCCCTGTGTTGTGTCAAACCTGCTACCTTCTAGTTTTGTTTGACTGCCTCATAGAATCATATAATGGTTAGAGTTGGAAGGGACCTTAAAGATCATCAATTAATTCTCTTGAGGCTGCCTTTCTTAGGAAATACTTGGTGCTGATACCAGTTAGACTTTGATGTTCCTCCTAGTAATACCATCCTAGAATAAATTGCTGATGTCCTCGCTAAAATGCATATGTGCTCAAAAAGAAGACTTTCACCTTAGTGAAAGTTAGTCTGCATTTAAAGTAGGCTAGATGTCATTAATTAGCACAGTCATTGAGGTCTGTTTTATTTATTTGTTGGTTGTGGGTCTTTTTCTTATATATTTGCTTCAAGTTTGTAATACTGTCTGCTGCTGGGTTGGAATTAGCAAGAATAAACTCAGCATTAGTTTATTTCACATCCTCTTTGCTGCAGTTTTTATAAGAAGGGGTGTAGCAAATTAAATATGTCAAATAGCTCAGGCAGGGAAGTGTCCAGTCAGAATCAATGGTACCGAGCACTCTGATTAAATACTTTTAAAGTGAGAGAGTTGTTCCCAGATCTTCCAGAGTGAAAGGTGTTTTCTAAGCAGTACGTCAATTGCTCATATGGGTTACAGTTTTACATAAGTTATCTGGTTTGGATGGTTGGCTTTTGGGGGGTAGGGTGATTGTTTATTTTCTTTAATTACAATAAAACAGAGAGATAAGGATGTTCATTCTCAGAGGAGGGGTGTTACAAAAAACTTAAGAGCATAAGGATTAATGAAAACCTGGTATATGTTCAACATAAACTGTTTTTTGGTTGTTATTTCACTAACAGGGCTACTGATTAAGTCTTCACAACACTTTCCAGTATCTGGAGGGAGCTCCAGGACAGCTGGAGAGGGACTCCTTGTCAGGAAGTGTAGTGATAGGACAAGGGATAATGGTTTTGAATTGGAAGAGGGGAGATTTAGATGAGATACTAGGAAGAAATTCTTTGGTGTGAGGGTGGTGAGGCACTGGAACAGGCTGCCCAGAGAAGCTGTGGCTGCCCCATCCCTGGAGGGGTTCAAGGCCAGGCTGGATGGGGCTTGGAGCAACCTGCTCTGGTGGGAGGTGTCCCTGCCCAGGGAGGGGGGGTTTGAACTGGATGATCTTGAGGGTCTCTTCCAACTCTAAGAATTCCATGATTCCATGGTTCTATATAATCTCAGTCAGGCTTCAGCTGTTAAACTTCTTAAATGTCCCTAACTGTACTCCATGAAAATGTAAGTGGCTTTGTTTAATTTAAATATTAAACACCAAATGAAGTTAGTCGTTTGGTGAGGTGGTTGGATACTCTCCAGAGGCAACAGGCAGCCCTGTAATCATCCATTGGCCAGTTCTAATTGTTGAAATCAATGTGAGTAACTAGTGGGTTGTTATTGATCAAGTGCAGCGTACGTAGACCAATTTGAATGCTATTTAATTAATATAATGTCTGTACTGCCTTTAAAACACCGTCTATTAAAAGGAAGTGCCTCCAAGGCGTGTGTACCACAGCCATGGCAAACCCCGTGCCGTGACTGTGAGGAAAAAGCATCCCTTTTTGCTTTTCCCAGGCATGGGAGAGTGGGAACACAGAGAGCTTGGAACAAATCCAGAGGTCGGGATGGAATGGTTTAGTGAAGTGAACTAAACGCTCAATTTTTAAACGTAGTCAGCCTTAAAATTGAGATCTGAAAGGAACGAATGCATATCTTAAGAGTAGATCCCCCAAGGGGTAAGGGAGCAAAACCCACTGGTTTGAAGATGCAGAACTGCAGAGCTGCATGTCTCCCGCTCGGTTATTTAACGGGCTCTTGGCTTAGAGGTCGCAGGGGGATACCAAAAGCTTGCGAAAGGTAAGATGGGATAAGGGCTTCTGTTTATTTTTACTAACAGGTAGTGGCCTGAAGCTTCTCTGAATCAAGAAGCACTGGTATTTTTGGAACCTGTTATTAAGTGTTGTGTGTTATGGTGCGAGACCCCTTAAATTTGGTCTATAGGCTTTGATTTGTCTTTAGTCAGGTTTTATAAAGCCAGCCACTAATTTCATTCTGTCATGCTTGTATTAGTCTACATCTTCTAACACAAGTTCACGTAGTTTTGTCACACTTAGAACAACCAAACCAAACCAAAAAAACCCCCACAACCAACTGCGTTGTGTGTCCTGGAATTATGAATTTGCTTTTTTTACCATGTTCCCAGATGTGAAAAAACTAGGACATCCTTAGTACTTGTCCTTGATCTATTGCTTAGGCTGCTAGCAGTGGATGTAATAGTTGATTGCATTAATTGCAGGGTGGCTTGGTGCAGCCTGGCTGGCAGTAGCTCTGCTGTAGCCAGCATGCAAGTAACGCTGCTGACTGGATAAATTCTCTTTAATGGGAGTGACTTAATCCCTGCTCCCAGTTTGCTGTAGGGCTTGGATTTGTAGCAAAAATGCTAGTTTCTTAGAGCTTTTGTAGCTGGGACCAGCACTGCTCTTACTAAAAACTAAAAAAGTAAATGTTTTGTAATGAAGTTTTAAAAGCATTTGATGACTTTAATGTTTTAAACATTACAAATTGTTTCTGTTACTAGTAAGATAAGATTTTCTTCATATATGATACTAAAATTATTGTCCTAAATTTGAAGATTCAAAACAGAAATTATTTTTGAAGCACACGAGGAATTGTATTCAAGTCCAAAAAGAACTTTACTTATTTGTAATTATTTGTTCTTGTTCAAGAATCTGTATGTTGGGTTGGCTTGGCTAAAATATGTATTTTACTAAGAAGCTTATGGATACTTAACATAAAAGCAAACTGTCTGTATCTAAGAACTTCAGTAAACTGGTTATAAACAAGTATGAGTTTAAATTGCTTTCCCAAAGATTCGATTCTAAGACAGGCTGAATGAAAAATGAAAATTATGTAAAAACACCCACCTAGATGTTTCGGATCGCAGGCTAAATTAATCCTGGGTGATTTCATATGTAATTGGGGAAGCACCAAAAAACCAGCAACCAGTGCATAGCTGCTGTGTGATTTGGCTGCCGAGAAGGTTAAGAGTTTATTTTCAGTACCAGCCACTTCATTGTGGTGCTTGGAATGCACATGAGTTTAAGACAACTCAGGAAAAAAAGTATCAGAGGATAAACAGGTAGGAATGGTACGGGCTTTGGCTACGGGGGTACTACAGCTGGGAGAAAAAGCAATATTTTCAGGTTGAAAGGGAAAAAATAAACACGGATGAGAACAGAGAGAGGTACAAATAAGCCACCTCCTGACTTGATGTTAAAGTGTAAGGGGTGGATGTTTTAAAAAGGATTGTGATTGAATTCGTTCAGAGTTGATCTGTTCCCTGAGTGCCTTTGGGATTTAACACAAAGGGAAAGAGTTCTTGTTGGGTGCTGTTACAGAGGTTGTGTTCTTCTCAGGTGCTTGAAAGTTGGGGCAAAAACCAGGATGCACTTAGAAGATACTGTAGTACGCTTTCTTCTTGAAACAGTAAATAGTTTCTAAACAAACTGAAGGTTAAACACTGCACAAGGAATACCAATTTATGATGTTCTCCAGAAAATGGCATAGTTAAACACTTGTAAGTTAAGATTCAGAACACGTACTGAAAATAGGTAAGTCACTTAAAGAACAGAATAAGTGTTTATTTGCCTTGCTGAAAAAATGTGCAGATTTTGAGTGCCTCATCTTTATTTTTCGTTGGCAGACCTAATGTTTACAGTGCTGCTGTAGCGCTCAGCAAAGATTTAAAATATCTTTGTGAATGCTTGAATCTAATGGTTCTGAAAAAATGACCAGCATGCAGAATTTTTGTAGAAGCCAATCCCTTTTTTTTTTTTAAACTTCTAGGGGAGGCAAATATAATGTAAGATTGTTTCGGGGTGGAGTGGAGCTGACTCTGTTCAGTGAGAGGGGCTCTCGCTTACACTTTTTGTATGCATTTGTATACCTTACCTCTATTTCATTATTTCCTTCTTTTTTTTTTTAATTTTATTATTAATATTTCATTAGTTTAGTGTTTTTTCTAAACTCCTGAATCTCTTTCTCTCTCTTCTTCCTCTTCCTGGAGCAATTGTCCTTGGCCAGCCTGACCCAAACCATCACGGTAGCAAATGGTGTGATTTGTTTAGTTATTTTCCATGTGCTCTGGTGGTAAGCTTTAAGAAGATATTTTTGCTTAGCTTTGGCTTAGTTACTTCAATTTGATTAAATTTTCTCCCGCCCCCTTTAGCTTGAGCAGTTGCTCTCTGAATATAGCATTGGAAGTTGCCATAGAACGGTGACCTTACAATCAAGAAATGATCAACAATGTTTTGAAAACTGTCTTGCACTAAAGAGGCATTTGGTTAAGGTTAACTGTTAGAACTGCACAGTTGGTTTGGGTTTGGGAGTTGCAGGGGGTTGTATTTGTCCAGCAAACAGATTATGAAGAAGTAGTGAGCTTTGAAACTTGACTCACTTAAATACTTAAATGATTAAAAGCATATAGAAAACAGTTAATTTGTAAAGCTTTGACAAGTGAATGAAGTGCAAGTGTCACATTTTATGTTTGAGCCTTGACTTTATTTAAAAGAAGGAACAAACCTGAAAACAAAGTAGATGTACTGGGGTGCTCGGGAGTATCTGCATCATCTAAGATAAAAGAAAATTATTTATGTATGTTGTTAAGTGGCAGGAATTAAAAGAAGCACATATGTATATGTTGGGGTGTGTTTTGTTTTCTGTAATTCATTAGCTGTCACATTTCTCAGATTACAAGTTTGAGAAGCTGGAGGTGCTTCCAGATGTAATCATGAATTTACAGCTTTATTTTCCTCAGAATAGTAAACAAGCACGACCAGAAGGGATTTGCTGAGGAAAGCCTTAACTTGGGGGTTAGGGTTTGCTTTGGGTGTGAAATGAGGTGAAAGAAAACTTTTTTTTTCCAGTTATTTTCAGATTATTTTTTTCTTTATAAACATTTGTGCAGAAAACCTGTTTCTAATGGTAGCAGACACAAGTATTGGAAGGGGATTTTTGGTGTGAACATGAAGCTGTGCTGATCATAGCATCATAGAATGATTAGAGTTGGAAGGGACCTTAGAGATCATCAAGTTCCAACCCCCCTGCCCTGGGCAGGGACACCTCTCCCTAGAGCAGGTTGTTCCAAGCCCCATCCAACCTGGCCTTGAACACTTCCAGGGACAGGGCATCAACAACTTCCCTGGGCAACCTGTAGGCTCCCTTCAGATCCTGGAAGGCTGATATCAGATCTCCCCGGAGCCTTCTCTTCTCCAGGCTGAACAGTCCCAGCTCTCTCAGCCTGTCCTCATAGGAGAGGTGCTCCATCCCTCTAATCATCTTGGTGGCCCTGTTCCAACAGTTCAATGTCCTTTCTATGTTGAGGACTCCAGAACTGGACACAGGACTCCAGGTGGGGTCTCACAAGCGCAGAGTAGAGGGGGAGAATCACCTCCCGTGACCTGCTACTCACGCTTCTTTTGATGCAACCCAGGATACGGTTGGCTTTCTGGGCTGCCAGCGCGCACTGCCGGCTCATGTTGAGCTTCTCATCCATGAGCACTCCCAAGTCCTTCTCCTCAGGGCTGCTCTCTCATCTGATAATGGAATCTGGATAGAATATATTTTGCTTTTAAAACGCATTACTTCAGGGATCGTCTCGAGTAGCTGGAGTTGCTGGGAAATAGCCTTTTCCAGTTTTACCTAGCTGTTACAATGCACGCTGGCGAAACGTCAACGCTTCTAAACACAAGAATAACAGGAGCAGATCGTGATCAAAAGTGGTTCACGCAAATTAAGTTTGTAGAAGAGAAGAGAGTAAACTAATCTGTGTAAAAAGGAAAGCAGCATCCAGAGATGCTCTGGAAAAGCTAGGAAACGGGTTTGTGAGAGTGCAGGAGATGGTTCAAAGCAGGATCGCTGCTCAACTGCATCAAAGAATTAGGTGTTTTGTGAAAGCAGAGTGAAATAAAAATAATTAGGTAATACTGGTATGATTCCATCTACATGTAAGAACTTACAAATTGGTGTTAAGAGAAGGGAACTTATAGATTCAGTTTTCCCTACAGTGAATATTGTCTTAAATCCGTGCTGGTTGAAAGTGTAAAGTAGAGGGGGGAAGAAACTTCAGCTTCACAACCAGAATAACTAGAGCTGTATTTTTGCTTCATTCTGTAGTATATGTTTTTCTGTCCCACCACTGGAAAACAGTATTTAAAGGGTAGGACTTTAGAACACCTGATAATAGTGGGGTTTTTGTTTTGTAGTGTGGTTTGGGGCTGGGATTTTTGTGCCTTTTTATTTCATTTTTTTTGTTTTTGTTAGTTAGTGTGGATTTGCAAACAGGAATTAGGGCCAGTGCAGTGAGCATGTTGAAGCAATGTGAAACTGAAAACAAGGCTGATGATTACTAGTTAAGAATTTTAGTGTGTTAAATGCCAATTTGAGCAGCTCCGGGTGATGCTGAGGAAGAGGAGTCACGGTTGTGTCCGAGAGCTTCGGACAGTCTCTGAAAAAAGAGTAAGAAACACATCAGCAGGATTTTGTTGCCATCAAGAATTAGATTTTTATGGGTAAAATGGGAGCATTTTGATGAGTACTTCGTTTTTGATAAAAGAAAAAGTCTTTGGCAGTTCATGGCCAGAGGAGAATTAAGAATACATGAAAAAAAAAAAATGATGTTATTGCAGTTCATTAATAATTGGTTGGAATTGCTCAGTTGTGGCCTCTGATCATACTATTAGCTATGAAATGAAAGCGCTGGGTATGTCAGAGTTGCCAGACTCTTCTACTTGAGCTGAGACAGTCACCGGGTGTTTTGTAGGCTACAGAAAGCAGGTGATGAGATGCTTCAAAGGGAATAGTTACTAGTGCTTATAGGAATGTTTTGATAGCTCTTACTTCTCCTCAGTAACTCTGTGGCTCAGAGAAATTTTTGAAGCAGTACATCCCCAATGATGCACCGTTTCCAAGCTGTGCAAGCTCTTCTCTTCCATCAAATATCACTTGGGGGAAGCACAACTCTGTTGCCAGGCATTTCCGTAGTGCTATGGTTTTTGTCTTGGGATATTACCAGAATGAGATTGGTGCTTGGTGATGTTTTCTTTTTTTTTCTACTTTGGAATCCAGTAATTTCTAGGAAACATAAAAGTTGCTGAGTGGTTCAGAAAACTATAGGTTGGATGTTGTTGAGCTAGCAAGAATATCGGGAGAGGAAGAGGATTAATTTTTAAGAGAGAAATTTAGATGTGCACATGAATGTATTTCTTGCAACTGGTAGGTATGAGGTATATGTGTTTTATATCCAATCTCCCTAGCATCCAGTTTGCCTGGATTTTCAATGTGTAGCTTAAACAGGCTGGCTTGTGGCAAATTGAGCATGAAAGCCTTGATGAGCTTGGATCAGTTCAGATCACCTATCCCGTTTCCTTAGGATTTAAAAATGACTTTTGAGATTGTGTTAAAGCAGAGCAGTGCTTTGTGTGTGTCCACATGTGCGGGTTGATCAGGTACTTGTGGAAGTGCTTGGTGTTAACATTACCCTTCAGAGATGCTCTTCGTATGCAGGCATGGCTAATGCTGTGCAGAAGGGGAGGTGTTTTGGCCAAGCGTGGACCAGTGGAGGGATGGCTCCATGTTCTCAAGAGTTTAAGAAGAAATGGAGCCTTGCAAGCTTTTAAGCGTCTCTGATTTGATTAAAATTTTAACTTGTATTAATGATGAGTTCTTAGTGCTTAATGAGCTCTTTCTTGCCTCTTTGGTTAAATATAAAATAAAGGAGGGGAATTTAAGCTTAGATAATGGTGTGTTTGGTACATGGAGTAAGTTTAGACCTGACAAGAGGATGTTGGAACAGTTTCTTAAGCAATTTGTCTCAGACAGAAAGCAAAGGCCATAGTTTAGCTTGGTGGGTACAACTTAATTTAACCCATGTGCTTTTTTTCCTCTTAACCCAAAAAACATGTAACACTTGATAAAAAAGACTGCATGAGTTTGCTTTGTACAGGGACAGTGAGCCTTACTAAGGATGTTTTCTGCAGCCATTTTGCTTATTGATTACAAAGAATGTTTAGTCTCTTGATTAAAACTTTAACTCATTTGAGTTGGACTTGGCAGTGGCTTTTGGAATTGTTACTGAGGGCTCCCATTGATGCAGACATCAGGCTTGTGAATTGAGGGTAAGAATGATACACGTTAGAGAAATTTATTTAATTTGACTATCAGTATCTAGGTTTTAAGATGCCCAGTGGAATGAAAGTAGGTAGTTATTTAGATCCGGAAAAAAAAAAGTGGGAGATAGTTGATCGGGAGCTTTATTATGTTTCCTTGTAGCCGAATAGTTAGCAATTTGGTTTAAAGAATATCTCCCTTGGCATGAGACAGTCTTCTGCACACCCCTCAGTTCTGTTGTTTTTTATTGTGTCAACAAGCTTGAAGATTGTTGGCTGGTAGCTGCTAGAGTAGATTTGCTTGGTGAAATAGTACAAGTTGCTGATGTTTGTGATAAGTTGCACTTGGAAGCAGTCAATAGTATTATCGAGGCACTTAGGAGTGCTTTCCAAGGCTTTTTTTTTTTTATGATGGGGACTTTTTTATGACTGGGAGGGTTATTATATTATGGATTGCTGTTAAGTGTGTGCTAATTGCACGGACGTACAGACAGGCTACTGGGAGCAGCGATTGTGCACCCAAGTTCTGATAGAAAACACACTGGAGCAGAAGATGCCGAGTAGTGGAATTGTAGCTGGTGGTTTCTGCAGGAAGACAGGAGGAATATGTGGGTTGTGTAATGAAATACGTGATTATCTTGAAGTACCAGCATTTGCTTTATTGCCATAGTTGAATGATTGTAGAATCAAATGATGCAAAGCAGCCAATTTTGATTAATGATATTCGGTACATGCTATGCTTGATTCTTTTGCCTGTATTTTCCTCTGGTAGCAGTCTGGTTTTGAGACAAAAGCATGTGCTGCAGTGACCCTCTGGAAAGGCTTGGCTGGGGATGGAGGAACCCCTCTAAAATAGGGTTTGGGTGGGAGAAGTATAACTTCCACCACACAGTGACCGTTTCACATCTAGCAGAATTTCACTTTCTCTGGTTTATAAAATTTGTCATCAGCCATAGGTTTAGAAGGTATTGTGGCTTTTTGAAACTGGTTGAGATCCAACAAGGTTGAGGTTGAGACTACTAATTTGTATGTTTCCATGCGGGTAAGGCGCTTATTGTATGAGCAGAGGGTTAACAGCAAAGTTCTGCTTTGAGTGGAATTTGTTGTGATCTGTAAACCTTCATCAGACAGACATTTCATAACTTATGGCTGGTATTTCTGGATCTAAGCTGACCCTTGAAATAACTGAGCACCCTCTGCTTGATGATACCTGTGTTTTATCCGTTCTGGATCTGAGCTTAATCATGCTGGATCAGAGCTGGTTCTCTTATCCATGACACAGTTCACCTGCAAACCCAGTAACTCATATACACTGATATCAATTACTATTATTTTGAAACTGCTGGTTGGTACAAATATGGTTAGTGTGAGTGTAAACGGGGAAGCTATTTTCCTTTGTCTTTACACCTGTTTGCTGTTATCAAAGCCTGTGAAGGTCTCCTGCAGGCTACTAAAGAGAGCTCAGAAGCATCCTGTAGGTAGAAAATTCCATATACTTTGGGAGGCAAAAGCTAGAAGATACTCAGTGGTTTATTTTGTGAAAAGAAATCTAAATTCTGAATCTTGCATATAAAAATTGCTATGATTTGGAATGTGACAATTCAGTGCAAATAAAGTTACTCAAAAAAACCAAACTCTGCTAAATTTTACTGGCTGAGTTGAGGCATGCAGGTCGTTATTGAAGTGTTGTCACATGGAGCCTTGGGTTGCATGCTAGATGAAGCCAAATAGGGATACATCAGGTCTGAGTTACTGGCAAACAGTGTGTTAGAACTGCACGAAATGCTTTCCTAAATCCAAAGAGAAGGCAGTGTTTGGAGTAAAAGTACTTAATTGTTAGTGGTTTAGAAACTGTAGTGTTATGCTGGTGTGTGGGGAATTGTTTGCGGTGGCCCAGTGACAATTAGTTAATCAACTTTTCTGATCTTGTGGTTGACACTCCAACAGGGCGGAGAAACTGCTAGCAAATGGGTAAATGGTTTAAGTTTTTAGCCTTGATTCTTGGAAAAGAAACATCTTGGATCCTTGAAGGAGGATGGTAAAGGATGCTGTTGATTTTTTTAAAGACATGCAGAAGGCAAGTGTATAGTCTTCCTGATGTAGATGATTTGGCTACTTAGAGATGCTTTAGGTTGACTAGCAGACTTTAACTTTTGAGGGGAATTATCAATAATGGAATTACAGAGAACTGTAGGACAGAAGTTAGCCAGGGCTCAGTTCTTCACTTTTAGGTTAAGGTAACTTTTTGTCCAACTGTAGTTGGCGCATGCTGCTGTGATTTGCTTAGTTTATTTGCTGAGGACCCTTAGAAAAATCTCTTCTTTGAGGCATGCTTGAGTAAATTGTTGCAGTTCTTCACTGCTTTATTGTTCATATTGCTGTAGGGAAACGCGCAGGTTATAGGCTGAAGGTGTTTGATGCAGGGGAGGTTCCCTCTTATCCCGTGCTGTTTGGGTTTGTTTTAAACTTTCTGCTACTGGTTCATAATTAAATTAGTTTTTATGCTTTTTCTGTTTTTCCTGTAGGTCTTGAAAAAGTTTTACTTAAACTTCATTGTTTTAAGTTTTTTTTACAAGTTGTTGAATAATTACACTCAAATCTTCCCTATAGTTCTTGGGGTTTAATTGTGCTGCCCTAAAGTTGGACACTGCTCAGCTCTGCATGTATATGCTGTTTCTGGGATCAGTTTTCCTCAGCCCCTGGTAATCTACTTTTATCTTTCATAGCTCCCCCCCCTCCCCCCGCTTATGGGATTAAAAAGAATCTTTACGATTTTTTTCTTTGCTACTTGAGGAATAAACGGGTTAAATAAAAATTGTTAAGATTTCTATAGAGGAGTAATTATTGCATCTTTGCACCTGTAATATTTTGTTCCAAAAAATAAATTTCAAATACTGTCAATTGAATACTTGCAGTCATTTGCTGCAAGTGCATTTGAAGCATTGTTTTTAGCTTATAGTTAATGTTAAGTATTTATCCTAGCTGAAGTCACCCGCAGGGAAAACCATTCCAAAACTCTCCTTGTGTGACACTGGCAGGGAAGCTGTTGGCAGGATTCGGTTAGTATAGGAGACGAGAGTCGTGCCTCAACTAAACCAGCTCGCATAATTTAGGGTGGCAAGAAGTCTTAAAGCTGATCTGGCTCTCAGCAGAACAAGCCTGCTGAGAAAGAGGATAAAAAGGATCTTCACCTTAGGCTGTAATTCAGTTTGCAATTCGGAAGCAGTGGCAGATTGAACTTCTGCCTGCTCACGCTGGTTCCTACGCACGCTGGATTTGAAGGGAATCGAACCAGTGTAAGACCTTCCTCCCCCAGCCCCTCGTCTTTTCAGCAGATTATTCTTCGGCTGGATCAGTTCCTCGCTGCTTTTCATGGTGCAGCTGCACAAACACTTCTGTTGGCACAACAGCAGGAGCAGTGCAGGGGCAGGGACGAGCAGCTGGGGACACGGCCTCTTCAGATCAGCTTAGGGATCCACCAACCACAGGCTGCATCACTGCTCTGTCTGAGGAGGATGGTCTCGTGATGGAGCTTGTCTTGAAAGCTTGACTCCCAGCTCTAGTGCAAGGGTTTTAGCTTGCATGGGTTTCTAAAATATCATATCCATGTGTTTCTGCTGAATTCCATTTTAGCTTGAAGAGGCTGGACATAGAATCATAGAATGGTTGGAGTTGGAAGGGATCTTAAAGATCATCCAGCTCCAACCCCCCTGCCCTGGGCAGGGACACCTCCCACCAGAGCAGGGTGCTCCAAGCCCCATCCAGCCTGGCCTTGAACCCCTCCAGGGATGGGGCAGCCACAGCTTCTCTGGGCACCCTCTTCCAGTGCCTCACCACCCTCACACCAAAGAATTTCTTCCTAGTATCTCATCTAAATCTCCCCTCTTCCCATTTAAAACCATTACCCCTTGTCCTGTCACTAGACTTCCTGACATCTGAGAATCCCGTGGTGTGTCAGTGACTTTGTTGTGCCTTCATAAGTGGGCTGAGATGCACTCTGTAAGCGTTGCTGCATCACCTAAATGAAACTGGCATGCAGAGGGTATTTCTGATTCAGTCTTGATCATTTGCTGCAGAACGTCCACCAATGCTCCTCTGTAGAAGACAACATTGGTTTCATTTGGGTGCTTTCCTTTTGCTTATCTAGATAAAAGCCGAGGTGTTTAATTGTGCGAACAGCTTAACTTTGAGCGATGATGGAGGGTAGAGACTGTTTGGGAGTGGAGCAGCACTGAGTATCTGGAGCAGATAGTGTCTGATTGCTTCCTGCTTTAAAAGTCTTTGTAAGCTATGCCTGTTAGGGCCCAGGTCCTTCTGGCTGAGTTCAGCGAAACAAGCCATCCGTTACTCTATCAAATGATGCATTGAGATAAGATTTCTTGATAATTGATGTCACAGATAACTACAGCAGTTACAACCAGCATTGATTTTTTTCAGCACTGTTGATATCCAAATGCTGTCTTGGTATTTATTTCTTTAGCACTGGTTTGGTTGTGGTTTCAGCCAAATTTACCAAAAGCAAATTGACAGATGGCCCTTCCTCCCCCCAGAAAGAAAGGAGGGGAAGGGATTGTGGAGTTTAGAATGAACTGAACTACTTTACGAAGTATTAATACTAAAATTTAAAGTAAGAAGAAAATAATGAAATAGGTACAGTATATACAAAACCATATCAAGCTGATGATCAGACCGCCAGCAGGCATCAGGAAGAGTCCCAGACTGGACTCAGTGATGGACAGGAGCTGGAGTCAGGAACGCTCGGATCAGGGTCAAAGGCAGATGGACAGGCAGGGTTCTCCTTGAATGTTGGCCATCGAAGAAAGAGAGTTGGCTCTTTGATCCCTCAGCTTTTACCCTGAGCATGATGCGGATGGGATGGAACACCCCAGTTGGCCAGTTTGGGGTCACCTGCCCCTTTTTTTCTTCTAGTAGCTTATTACTGGTTTTTGCAGTAACTAACGAGTGGAGACGCGTTAAGGGTTGAAGCTAAAATCAGAACAGGCTGGTTGGTCAGTGGGCTGGTTATGGAGAAAGTAAGATGACAGCACAGCACCGAGATACAGAAAGTACCTTTAGGGCTACTGACGCTTAATGTCACCGGGTGGAGGGGAAGGAATGGGTAACATGCAGTGAGCAGAAATATGGTTAGGCAGGTACCCAGTTCAAGTGACATCTTGCAAAAAAAGAACCGTTTCCAAAAAGCTGCTTCTGGTCTTCGAAGCATGAATGGCTTGTTCCATTGCCTGTTGATGGCTGCATCGTTGCATTGCTGGAGCTGGTGCTTCGGAGCTCCTTGAGAGGCGGTAGCTGAAACGCTTTGACTTGCTTTGCTCACAAAGGGCATTTACTTTCTGGAAATAGGTTTTAGAAAGAATGTTCCATGTAAATTTGAAGTGGACTCTTGAACGGTATCCCTGCAGTGATGCAATATGTATTTTAAGAGACTGACTCACTGCTGAAATACTGCCAGCGTTCTGCAAAAAGGAAGATCTGAGTAATATTATCAGTTAGAAAATATGTCTGCAGGGACAGTTAATAGCAGAGAAATTTTTTCCCTGTAAGATGTGTCTCGAAGTAGGGTGTTGTTTGAGGATGAAGCTCTACCTCCTGGTTGTTAAAAAAAAAAAAAAAAGATGAACAGATTTTTCTAGGTTATTTTTTTAAAAAGAGTTTTCAAGGTGTTTTTTTTTTTTTTTTTAAATGAATTTTGGAAGTAAGTTGTCATTTAAAAAGTATGGAAAGCTTGCTTGAGATATCCCATCTGTAAATACAGACTGAAGAATTACAAGTGAAAACTAATAGGAAAGCTGTTCCACTGGGAGCAAAAAGCTGGAAGGGAAGGTAAGGGGTGGGATGTGACTGCAACACAAAATGCACACAGGACTGGACTCCTTAGTGGAGCTGGAAAGCTACTCAAGTTGATAAATAAAAAGAAAAACTGTGTCAATTGAGCTGAATTCTGAAATTTAGCTGAAGTTTTGTATTTCTGCCAGCCCAGAATGGCAATGAAGCACAGTTTTAGTTTTTGTGTTCCATATTAAAGCATAACTAATGCTGCTGTTGTAGATGTGCACACCATCTAAGCATGGACCTCTTGCATTTACCCGAGCTCTAAGCTGAAGCATTTTGTAGCTCCCACGTCTCTTTTTGTTCTGGAGTACTATGGGGAAAAAGTAGAGAGTTTTCAGCTTAATGTCCTATCCCCTGAACGGTTCGTCGACAGTTCTTTTGACTGTGAAGCTTTCTTTTCAGCTCAGAGTGGGAGAAGATGTTGGTGCTGTACTTAGTGACCCAGAACTGTACCCTAGTTGTTATTAATAAAAAGTAGGGCTGTGACAGCCTTATTCCCTCTGATCAGATATATTCATGTCATCCTCATTTCGTTTTGTGCTAAAACCATCTTAAAAAAAAATCACTCTAAATGAGTATGCTTTCGTAGGCGGCAGATGAAAGAAAAAATAGGTAATAGCTATTTATAGTAAACAGACTGAAGATGATGTCTGCTGGTGGGTAGAATGTATTGGTTAAGATAATGAAAACCGGGGAGTGAGGGGAGGCAAAGGAGTGTTTCTTCTTATTTTCCCTGCCTGTTGTTATGCCTCCAGTTTATGGCCTCTGTAAGTTCCATACTACTGGAAGCAGTCAACAAAATATCAACATTTTGTTTTTAAGGAAAAGTGCAAAGGTAATAGTCCACGTGTCAAGATTTCCTCGTTGTATTTGGCTGTGTAGGTAGGGAGGCAAATGGAAAAGCTGAACCAGCGTGTGGATAGTTGTGTGAAGCTTCTGCACCAGGACGCTGGGTCCGCAGTTTGGCATGTTCTTTATTTCCATCTGTATATCAACCTCCTAAATAACATTATCCAGAAGCTTTGTTTTATTTGGAAGGTTGTGCCGACATTAGGCTGTTAACTGTGAAGGGAGCTCTGATTCTGTTAAGAAAGACTCTGTTCAAGGTGTTAAATGATCTAGGAGCACTGTGAGAATTTGATGAAAGCCACAGGAACAAACGTTGTGAATGCTTTAAATTGTCTGGCAATAGTAGAAATATGTCTCTTCAGATGGGCAGGCTGACAACAATAAGGAAGGCTTCCAAGAAAACCCTGATCTCAAATGCTTGGGTGTTTCTTTGATGACTTAAGTGCTAGTATATGGTTTGGTAGGGTAGGTCTTGTTCTTGCAGTGTTTCAGCCTAGCTTGAGTAGATGAACAGCATTAATTCTATTTAAGTCCCAATAATGACTCTGGTGATTAGTAATAGCATGTATATCTGTATACACACAGTGTGTGGAAGAAGACAGTTCACAGTTCACACTTTCTCTGTTTGCCATTAAACAAGAAAAAAAATCAATCAGTCCAACTATTGACAGTGATCTGGGAGAAATGTGAAATGTTTTTTTGACTGAGTAACCTTTTTCATTGATGCCGGGGCATGAGTGAGATGCTCTAATGCGTCAGTAAAAAAAAAAAAGAAAGCATCTTTGAGCTCGTGTCAGCATGATTGCATGGCTGTTAGCCTGTCTAAAAAGATTTGCTCTCTGCAGGTCTGCTTAGAGTACATGCATCGTTTCCCAAATCGGTGCAGCTGGCACAACTGCCTAAGGCATAACGTCAGCCAGTAGCTGAGATGGACATCCAGACTAAATTAACCTCTTGGCTCTCTATGTATTTGACACTGCTAGAATTGTATTTAAGTTATGTTACAGGTTGTTCTGGGTGTTTAAATTATGAGTGTGGAATGAATCTGCATAGTTGTCAAGTCAACCGCTTTCTGAATGGCTCAAAAAGTCCTTTAAGTTCATAGTTCAGAGAAGTTTTGCCTTCAGAAAAGACAAACCAGCAGGTCTTTACATTGTAAACGTGCCATCTTCTTGAACACGGGGTAATATTTGATAAGGAAGAGGACACCAAAGGCATTTTAGCTTAGAAGATTTTGAAAACCAAAGATTTGATTAAATATAATAGAAAATTTGCAGAGAATTTTTGGATGCTTGGAAAGCTTTCTTTGAAAAACTGGGAAAGAATTATGTAGAGCTTTCAAAAGGTACATGGAATTAATTGTTAAACATTTGTAATACCTGCCCATCTGACATGCAGAGCCGAATGTTAGATAGCATGTATGTTGCAGCTGGCACTGCATGCTTCACAATTAGTCTCTCAAAGTTCATCTTAAAGTGTTCTGCCTGTTTCAAGACATAAAAGAACTTTCTTTGTATATATACTTTCAGACCTAAATTCATTTTCTCTAAGTAGCAGTTTGACACACAAATTTATGCTTAATTTCATCTCTGTTACAAAGTATAGATTTTGCCAAGAAGTTTTTTTTTTTTCTGGATGGGAGTGGGGAAAGAGCAGAACTTGTTTTTGACAGCACCCTATGTCCTTGCTAGAAGTAAACACTCTTAAGACATTCCTGTTAGTTTATCTGCTTGTCTGTTTAAAATAAACAAACCTTGCTGATTTTTGAGATGCATCCAGAACCGATTTCTTACTGCAATTTGATCTGAAATTTCCAATAAAAATAGTTAAGATGTTGAACAGAAGAGGCTTTTAAGGCCTCGACAAATTCAACTGCAGCGTTGCAGAAAGCACTGCCGTTCTGACTTGGCTTGACTTGATTCTGCGGGATTACATGGTCTGGTGGCTGATGTTAATTTCCACAGTTAAATAGATTTCATCTCAATGGGATAGAAATTAAATGCCTATCTCAGCCTCACTACAATCTTTAGTGAGTGTTAAATAATATCAGTATATGTATAGAAACGTAGAGTATAAGTATGGAATGTACATTTCATATAATACACAGCTTAAGCTTCAGGATGCTAGAAACACTAAAAGCAAGGGTCAGCATTTATAGCATTCCTGCAGTTGACAAGCTCTAGAAAATGAGAAAATTATCATCAACATGTTTTTAAGTCGGGACTGATACTGAAGTTTGGAAATATTTTAGCTGGACAGAATTCAAATTTTCAGTTATATAACTTCTGCAGAAGAGAAAAGCATTTTAGTGGCAAGTAAAATAGATATTATTTTTTTAAGTGTTGTTATTATTTTTATTTTTTACATAAATGGAATAAATGGTTGTGATTGATTTGGTGAACTCCTTTAGGTGGATCATTGTGGTTTTGATGGAAAGGAAATTAAATGAGGTAAATTTCAAGTGGATGAGAAAGATAGCTAGATGGTGGAGAAATTTATGCTGAAATAGAAAATTCCAATTATCCAGAAGGTGGAGGTGTCTAACTTGAAAGGACATTTGAGGGGTTCTTAATTTAAAAAAAAAATAATACTGTGTGCTGCTGGCAGGATTGTTGTGCAGGGCTGACCTGGTAGTTTGCTGTCAGTTAGAATCGTAGAATCATCTAGGTTGGAAGAAACCCTTGGGATCATCAAGTCCAACCATCTACCCTACTCTACAAAGTTCTCCCCTCCACCATATCCCCCAACACCACATCTAAGCCCCTCTTCAACACATCCAGGAGTGGGGACTCCCCTCCCTGGGCAGCCTATTCCAACTCCCGACCACTCTTTCTGTGAAAAATTCTTTCCTAATGTTCAGTCTAAACCTCCCCTGTTGGAGCTTGAAGCCATTTCCCCCAGAGACCAGCACCCACGTTTCTACAGTGTCCTTTCAAGAAGTTGAAGAGAGTGATGAGGTCTCCCCTCAGCCTCCTCTTCCTCAAACTAAACAATCCCAGCTCCTTCAACCATTCTTCATAAGATTTATTCTCCAGGCCCTTTCCCAGCTCCATTACCTCCTCTGCACTCGCTCCAGCCCCTCCAGATCTCTCTGGTGTTGAGGTGCCCAGAACTGGACACAACACTCGAGGTGTGGCCTCACCAGTGCTGAGTCCAGGGGGACAATCACCTCCCTACTTCTGCTGGTCACACCATTTCTAATACAAGCCAGGATGCCCTTGGCTTTCTTGGCCACCTGGGCACACTGCCGGCTCGTATTCAACCGCTTGTCAATTAGAACCCCCAGGTCTCTTTCTGCCAGTTTAGTCCCCCGTCAGATGAGCATTATAGATGAAGGTGCAGTGATTTGTTGGCTTGTCACGTTTACGCTTCTGTGGACTTGAAATGAGTCACTTTGTCTAATGAAATAACTAGAATGCAGATACCAGCAGTTTGCAGTGTAAAAGACCCTGTAACAGAGCCATTAGAGGAAGTGAGGTGAGCTCTGCTCCTTTGCTTTGGGCCATTGTAGGGGTTGCCACACGATGGAAAAAGCTTCTTTTGAAAATCTGAACTGAGAAGCGTTACGCTAACAGGATTTCTCAAGAGGTTGGAAAAAGTTGAGTGATGAAAGGGAAGGGATGTATGTTCAGAGCTATAATGGTATCGCTTCATTGACTTCTAAAAATTGAGATAAAGTTGTTTCTCATGGGTGCTTTGCTGAAGGGGTTTCCAACCTGTTACTGTGTGTTCTCAGTGGTAATCAAACTTGCTAGGTATAAATTAATTCAGGTGTTTGCTCACCTGCAGTTAGGATCTTCCCCATCTGAATTGCAGTATTTGGAAGACTGAAGGCTGTTCCCTGTGCAGCGTGGCAAGAGGAGTGTGAAGCTACTGGAATGAAGGCAACTAAAGCTATTATAATCATATTAGCTTAAAGTGCTGTGTTAAGCAGGAGCATCAGTGGAATGATGCTTTCTGTGATACCTGCACTGATTAATGGTAGTGCAATTAGGAATGGCAGTATCAGAGTTGATCCAGCTTGGGCTACGGCTCCCGTTTTACTTGTAGGAACACCGGAAGTGACCATGGTCAAAACCAAAGCAAATGCTCAGTTTAACACCTGACTTGAGTTGTGCTCTCTTTGTCAAAATCCCTCTCAGAAGCTGTTTAACTTTTTGTCCAGTCAGAGAAGATAGATGTATTCCTAGACAGATGATTTCTTGTGAGCTGTAGTTTGCAAGCATAGCAATTTAGAACTAACCATCCGTTACATTTATTGTATTTCTTAGCCTCCCAAGTAGAACTCCTTATTTGTCTAAAAATTCACTACAGTTCCCCAAACAGGCTATGACTGTATCTGTTGGAGTTTTGGCTTGTTAAACTTAAATATGCAAAAAGGACACAAAATATATTTCATACCCCATCCCTCCCCGCCCTGGGATTTGCTGGTTTTCTTGATCAGAATGATTTAAATCACAGAAAGCTGCTGTTCTGACTGTTAATCTTTGACAGATGACTTCTAAACAGGGGTGAATGCAAATGGCTGAATTGTTGGGTTTGCTTCAGCAGAAGTGAATAATCTTATGGTAATGGCTGATGTTTTATTACAACCTTTCACAGGACAGGTTGACCACCCATGTTTTTGAAGTCAATGACTTTGTGCTTAGCTTAAGATTTAATTGTTAAAAATATTACTATGATTTAATAGTCAAACAAAACATCTTTAGAGTATCTTTGTATATTTACAGTGCTAGTGCTTCCTCTGTCACTTCTGCTTCAGAGATTAAATTACAGGCCAATGATACTGTTGGCATCTTTTCTTATTTGACAAGTTGATGCAATCATCTGGATTTGTAACGGGAGGTTAACAGTGTGATGAATAGGTGGGTTTTTCTGAGATTGTTCAGTTGAAGATAACTCAGAATTTTGGATACTAATATGCATATATTAATATGTTAATTTAATTTTCTTTGCATAAAGGAGCTCAAAGCTTGATTGCAGTCAGTCCAGTCAGGTTACTCCAGCAGGATTAGAATTGAGTTATTCCATCGTACTGAAAATAGTGATATTATTATCCCACTGTTTTCCATAATTGTTCCCTGTTTTAAGGCTAAGCTGTATTCTGGGTGTTTTTCAGTGAGCAAACAAGAATGTAAAAATGAGAAATACATTTAGGAAATGTGTTTCTAGGGGCTCAACAATGACTGTACACAGTTGATCTGTAGACTGGGAGTTTTGGAACAGGTTGTGATAATGAAATGATAATAAGGAGTGTCTCCATGCACAATGAGACTGTCGTGTTGCACCTTCCTGCCAGGTCCAATGATAAATTAGACTCGAGGAGCAATCAGTTCAAGGGGAAAGCTCTTGAGACAGTGAATTAGGTGAAATCCAAGAAAGTTGATGATATCAGTTTATCTGCAGGAAAAATGCCAAGTAGGAACACAAAGGAAAGCAAAAGTTCAGCCAAAGTTGAAATAGTGGACTTTGAAGGCAACAGAAAGAGCTGCTGCTGCTACATTAACTTCATAAGAATAAAGATGAAAAAAGTATGCCTGTTGTTGAGTGGGGTGAGTGATTTGGTTACCGTTGATGCAGATGTGGGGTGAGTGATTCAGTTACCTCTGATGCAGGTGAGGCTGAGCTACTCAATGCCTTCTTTTCCATCAAGATCATCTACCAGGTGTTTTTACCTGTATATGGGATTTGGGGAGGAGAGGAACAATCAGTAGTGGAAGAAGCTCAAGTTTTTGAGTAAGAGTATACTAAGAATTAAATTTAAATAAGATTTAATATTAAAAAAAGACTTGGAGAGTGAGAATTGATACTATGACTAGTGAAAAGTTTACTTCTTACCCCCAAGTCCAAAACCTCTCTCAAGTGCTCACATAAATGAGAAAGAATTATTTAATTAGGAAAACCATTTAGATATTTGATTAGGAAAACCAGAGCCATAACTTTTAACTCTGTGAACTTAACCTTGCATTGATACTTCAAGACAAAATAGAAAATGAGCCTGGGGATGAGATTGTATGAAAAGATACAGAAAATGAGGGCAGTGGTCAGTTCATCATTTATTTTTATTATTTTTTTTTCACTCTACCTTGTGTGCTTTTGCAGGCTGTTAGGATATGGTGTGGTTTGTGCCCTGGAGGAGTGTCTGGGTGTGCTGAGAAGTGGGTGCCGGGCTGGTGGTGGTCTCGGAGGGTTCCAGGTGGTCTCCTTCCTCCCCATCCCCATGGTGGGACCAGCGATGCTGTGCCAGGCAATTGCTGATGGAGAAGTCAACAGTTGCAGACCTGGCCCAAATGTGCCTGCAGTTGGGAATGAAAGAGTTCCCTGTGTAACCTGTGTTTAACTTGGAGTTAGGTAGTGCATATAGACTGTATCTTTCCCCACGCCCTCTGAATTCTTCAGGGGATAACTGTTTCTTTGATAGGTTTGTCCACAAGAGGTTGGCTTGGCCAGCGTGTGGTGCTACGTAGATCCTTGCTGGGCTGTCACAGTGAGCTGCATTGATATTCAGCCCCAAACCCTGGCACGCTGTTGGAGGTTGAATTGCTTACATAGTTAGCATAGTCTTGCTGAAGGAACTGCTAATGTATGGAGCAGTGTTTCGCGGCAAATCACTCTTTCAAGTGCCTGAGTCACGTTAAAGGCATGTTGTCTGGAAATGGCTAAAAGATTCCTTGTTGGTTTCCTTTGTACTCTCATTTCCTGAAAAAGAAGAACAGGGAGGATTTTAGTAATTTTCTTTTTCTGTTACAGATTGATGTGGAATTCTGGTGGCCCTCAACTAGGAAACCTGTGTCCTAGGTCTGTTGGGAAAAGGTGTCAGTGGTGCAGATGGATGCTATGACACAGATCAAATATTTTCCTGTTTGTATAGCTGTCAGTGACACACTTTCTGTTACACATAACAGGGAGGCATTCTGTTACATGGTGAGCACAGGCAAAATTGTAGAAGAGGATCTTGTCTGCCTTGATTTACTTAAAAATAAAAAATAAAAAAATCTTTTCTTAGTCATACCATTTTTTTTTTTTTTAAATGAGCTAATTTGCTGTAGCTGCTTTAACAGAATCATTCTGCTTTGTTTGGAAGTCCTGGAAACAAAAGGCAAGGTTCGTAAGTATTAGCAAACCATGCAGAAATCTGGAAATTACCTGTCCTGCTCCGAGCTTTGCTGCACAAGTTGTTGAACAAGTCTGAGGAAGAGCAGCGCTGGCAGGGAAGCTGGAATCTGCGTCTGCCCACATGCTGCTGCGGTACAGAACAGCAGTGAGTAATGTCCCAGGTTAGAGAGAGAGAGAGAAAGCAAAGTTTAAATTCAGGGTCAGCATCTTAAATGTCTGAGTTCTTTAAGCACCAAAGTGGCGATGTCTAATTTATAAAGGAAATAAGCGTATTCTTTTGGTTTTTCCTTGGTGTACACCGGGTAATGCAGAAGTCAAATTTGAATTCAGCTTTTCCTGGAGCATTAAGACAACAGCCTGTGAATAAGGCTTAAGATGTAGTCTGATAAGATGTGGCACTTTACCAGGGCTGTTATGGAGTAGAGATAGAAGTGCCCTGGTTACAGCCTGGATTTCTTGTGCTAGGGCATGCGTGCCCCGTGTCACCATGACACACTGTCAGGCAGCCTGGGAAAACGGCAATTAAACTCCAGTTTTTATGTTGTTCTTAATATCTTGTCTCTAATTCCTTGTCTTTGTCAACCCAACCCAGATGAGCCTGCTTCTTTTAATGGAGTGCACTGATTTCTCGTGCTCATAGGTGGCATTAAGAAGTTTAAACCCATCCTGAATATTATTGTTCAGGAACGTTGGCTTTTTGATTAGAGATGATGAAATGATGGAGCATTAGGTATCTTTAAGGGGAAATCAAGCAGAATATTTTGTTCTTCTACACTGTAATTTATCTTACGTTTTACCATGTGGTGCTGTAGGCAGGAGTTGTTAGTCACTGTAAGATTGTTCTTAATTAAGTTGTTAATGTAGAGCGTTACCTAAATCTTAGGTATGTGTTACTTTTGAAATGATAAATTTATCAGACAGTAATTGTTTAGGTTACTTGTATCTGTAGTGTAGTAACTAGACAGAATATTGGGGTGTTGATATGGGTTTGGTTATTTTTTTAGCTTTGTTTGGGAAAGGATTTTCTAGTGTTTTAGAGTTCAGCATAAAATTGAAATATATCACTTCTGGTTTAATTTTCTAAGGCAGTGTGTATGTTGACTTTCACTTGGATCATGGCGGCATTTTCAGAAGGATAAGCATTCCAGAAACAGGCATGTGGATGTTCAGGGATAATCGAAGGATTCTGTTTCATGTAAATATAAGCAGAGATGAAATGATTAAGGAAATAATTCTAGATTTATTTATATACTTATGTGAGAACTCCTTGCTAACAAATTCTAATGTAATGTAAGCTTTTTATGTAACAAATGTTTATTGTCGTACCGTGATGATTAGATAGTGGAATTCATAAAAACAAAGCACAGATGATCCAAACAAAAAACCAAAAAGCAGATCCTTGTAGTTGTCGACTTTAAAGGTGGCAATAACAGCTGAGAATTGCTAGTGGTGTTCAGCTTCTACGACTGAAAAAGGAGCCTTGTGGAAGATGAGTGGGCAGAGAGAAGGTTGGCCATTGAGTTTAAATTCTGTTGTGTTGCATATTTCAGGTGTTTGTGGCATTCTGTATGAAGGGTGGCTAAAATCCAGATGCTCGGGCGGTGAGCTCTCTCAGTTTTATTGGAATGTCATTGCCTAAATTAACCTGAATTTTCTAATGTTTGTATTAAACCAAAATTTTAAATAAGGACTTAGAAGTCTTATTTATAACCGTGTGTTTGTCATAGATAAAAGATGAATAGCTTTCATTTGCAGTAGTGGTCCTTCCCGTTGAGTTTTGCAGCTACAGGATCTCTAGTGCAGGCCTCCAGACTTGTGTGTGGCTGGGGAGGAGACGGTGTTTTTAAACTGTCCTCCGATCTGGGAACAGTTGCATCTGGGTATTACACAGGATTAAATAGCAATCATTGTCAAAGCCTATTTGGTAGTAAATCCAGGCAGAGCAACTATTAAGCAAACTGACAGGCAAGCAAGCTGTACAGGCAGAAGATATGAACTGACAAAAGATGAGTTGGGTTTTGAGCATGTATTGTACCTTTTATTTTATATCTGCCTGCTCAAACAAGACTAGCTGAAAAATGTTTTGACTTGAAAATCGAGCTTCTCGGAGAAGATAGAATCCGAGCCGTTACGGGAACTTTCGAATTCAGTGGGGTCGTGGACTCAAATACGAGTTTTTGAAATCAGGATTCTTTTTTTTTCCTGAAAAGGATTTAATTTGCTGTTGTTTCCACGCATTGTTTAGTCTCACCATTCTGTTGGCCACAGACAGGTTGAGCCTCTGAGGTATGAACAATGTGTTCTTATAAATGGGATGCGAAACAAAAAACTGGTGTGTTGATACTTCTGAATGGTAAGTCACTCGAGTATTTCTTGAACTTCGTCTTTTAATGGCATGTTACTGTGTAATATTCAAAATTAAACTGAATGTGTAGCTGTAATATAGTAGAATTCTCTCTACTTGGGTGTTAGTTAATGACCTTGTAAGATGGAGAAGCAGAAACGTAGCTATGGTGGGTGAAGCTTGACAGTGCTTCTTGACAACGTGTCAAAGCAATTCCATATTCTTTTACTCTCCAAATAGATGTGGGTAACACTTCATGTTTTAGCATGATGTAAGTGATAATGGCAGCTATGATATTAGGTGTCAATCAAAATAGTGTGCTTGTAATATTAGTCATTTGCTGAAGGGAGCATAAATGCAGATAGCGAGCTCGTTGTGAGGAAGGAATGCCTGTGGTATGTTCAGGGCGAAAGCACTTCCAAGTAAATGAACAAGATGCTGGAGATAAGGATGTACACAGATAAGGTGATGGCTGCCCGTGTCAAAATAACATGGCTCACCTGACAACTATTCATTTGGAGGCATCTTTGAGCCAGGAGCAACACAGTTGTTTTCTTTCTCTAAAGCTGCTACTCTGGAGGGTGAAAATTCAGAGGATGGCATTGTAGCTGACCAGTGTAATGCAGTAATTCTGCTTTCTGTAACTTCATCCCTAATCCCCAGTGGCTCTCCAACAAATGCTCTTGTCTGCTTTAGGTTAATTTTTTTGTAATGCAGGTTTTCCATGATGCTTCGTCTAAAATACTTATTTGTTTCTTTTTGGAAACGAGAAGGACCACTGAAGATCTTTCCCGGTTGAAGACTCTAGTTGGCACATGACATAGAGCTGACTTTGCTTACACTTCCCTATGTTAAAATCTCACACATTGGAAGCTCAGCTGTGGGTCTGATATCCCTAAATGGAAATATATGGGTGCAGTTGTTTTATTTCGCTTGGCTCATCTTTTGTTTGTTTGATGGGCTGGAATTTCAGAACTGGATCACCTCCATCACCTGGTACTAGAGCCAGTTCTTATTCTTCACTAATGTGCTTGTGTTCTACTGTATTTTGCAAGTGTGCAGAGATACCAGGCATATATTGAATGAATAGATCGTATTTTCTCTTGTAAGTTTAGGCAGAAGGGACTATTCTTTTTGTTCACATTGTACATCTCTTTTACTGTGTGATATATTGTTAGTTATACCCAGTCACTGTTAGACATTCAGTTTTTTTGGTTTTGTTTTGTTTTTGACAAAATACAGGCTCTCCGTTCAAGACTATTCCACAGCCGAAATCATTGAACTGTTTATGTACTTGACAAGTTAGTTAATTTAACTTGATTTCGCAAAAGAACTCACAGACTTTGACTCAGAGGTAGAATACTGATGTTTCCTTAATTTGTTTGTGTGATTGTTTAAACACGAGATTTCATTTCTTTCATTTAAACATAGATCTGATTTAAGATAACTTTTTAATTTGTGGTTTACTTTTTCAGCCTTACAAAGTTGTTTTTCTAAATTCAGTTGTGTTTCTTACAAATTCATGGTGTGTCCGAGGGGATTTCCATGGCTGCCACTGTAAAAAGTGTTTTGTCTTGTTTTTTTGCAAAATAGCGCTCTGATCAGTTTATTCAATGCTTTAAGGTTCATACCCTTTTCCTTGATGGAGCAATGTGTTAGTGAAAAGAGTGGTTGTTGCTGTCCCTGTTGGAGATGCATGTACCCCTGTGGATGGAGTGCCTTCTTGTTGACTGATAACTGTCAGTCAGACTTCTCTTAAGAAAGGCAAAGATGAGTGTTTCAACTTAATTTTTTTTTTTTAACAGTAGCTAAAATGTGCAAAATCAGATACAAATGTTTGACTTAAGCCTGTATGCACTTGGCTTCAACCAAGGGTTGTTTTGCCTTATATTTAGCTCAGCTATCCGCTCTGCTTTAAATTTATCTGCATACTTTCTTGACTTGGTTGTGTTTGTGAAGAGAGCCTCTTGCTGACAGAGCATGGTGGGTTTCATAGCCTGCCTTTCTTCAGGTTGTGGGGAATTCTATTTATATATATTCAGTGGGGGAAGATCTCTATTTGTTCAACTTTTTCTGTTCTTAACCAGTTTGTCAATGGATGGCTGTACTTGATAAACAGGATTTAAGGCACGGTAGGCTCTGTTCAGACTGCTGGCATGGTGGGGGTTAATCAAACTAAGGATCCCCAGCCTGCTTTTGGTAATTACCGTAAAACCCCAGATCAAGATGGCACTGCCACCCAAAGGGAATATTCATTGAATTATGTCCTTGATATGGAACTTGACAGAACCCTTTCCTTGGCATTTGCTGGGTGCCAGTGCAGGTGTGCACACGTGTACCCCCCGCAGCCAATTCAGGAGCTATCAATAACTTTTTTGCATGGACATCTGTAGCAGAAAATTAAAATTATCTTAGTCTCGCAGCAGACTTCTGAATTAGCACTTTGATTAACGCTTAATCCTTCATAGTGGAATATCTCATTTTTGGAAAACTCAGTAACTAACAAGTAACTCTTCTCTCTATCTTTATGGTTAGTTCACCAGCTGCTGGTAGCTACTTCCAGTGTATCACCTAGCTTTAATATGTTTGATAGATGTGATAGATGTTTGATTCTATAGTGCCCTGTATAATTAAGCTTTTCCTTCAGTTGTAATCAGTTGGTAGTGCTGATAAACTAATAAATAACTTGAACTGTTAAACTGGAAGCAGACTGAAATGTTGCAAAGCAAATACTCAGTGTAGTTGAAGGGCCGTTGGTCAGAATCTTCAGCTATTTCAAACCTTAGTCCAACAACAAAAAATGGAAATCACAGCAAACCTCACTATTGCATTTCATTGGAAGTCTTTGTAAGAAATCAAATTTTTAAATACTGGTATCTTTAATGTGGAATAGCATGAAAATTGTGGAATAGTTGGAAACATCAAAACTAGTCTGATGCAGTCAGGGAACTTATATCCATAGATAGCCATTGAACCAAGATTTTGAAGAGTGGTGGTCCAAAATATCTGGACATAAGAACACTAATTTGAAGAGTGATTTTAATGGCAATCAATTACCCAAGGAGGACAAAAGCAGGCCTTCTTTGAGGATGGGATTATCTCACATCTGCCAACGACAGGCTGCTTTGGTAGGCAACTTAAGCTTCTGATGTTGGCCCCGTCTGAGAAGTGTTCTGGATTCATTCAGGCTATTTTCTGATGCATCCAAATAAACGTTAGCTTTTTTGGTTTTGATTCTTAAATTAACTTTATTTATAAAATGATTACTTAATTAAAAAAGCTATTGAGAAGGCAAGTAGAGGTGCTACGTTATGGTGCTGTGACTTGGATCCTTGTTCTCATTAAACATACCATTATTTCTAGCATAAGTGACAGAATAAGTCCTGTTAGTCCAGAATTTTACTCACAAGAAGTCTCAGTAACATCACACTTGTTTACTGCAGCTGTTGAGTTGGTAGTATATGTCTTTTTTAGACTGCTTGGAAATCAGGGCAGTTTTCTTGCCGCTAATAGTACTAGTGTTCTGACAGGAATACATGCTGCTAGCTCCCTGGCAGCTCTCTCTTTGAAGAGTTATAAGCCACAGAGTTTGTGTTTGATGCTCAGTTACTGTGTTCAGAGCTAAGCTGGCATTGGAAATGTACTGATTTGAGCTACCTGGGATAAATTTGTATACAATTGAGTTGTGTATGGTGATGGTCTAAGTATTGCTTCTGATCCTCATGAGACCAAAAGTATCCTGTGTCAAAGCATTTACTGGAGGAAGAGGGTCACATTTTTTGGGGGAAGTCTTTTGAGGAGAAGTTTCAGTCCAGGTTTTGGAATCTTCTAACTGGGTGCTCCGTAGCACAATGTTGAACTGAACACACTCTCCCCTGTGTTGAGTCTGGAACACATCCGTTATCTGTCCCTACACTTTCAAATACCCAAATGACTTCTGCTGGAAAAGGACATAATACTCCTTCGTGTTCAACCTTTCAATAGCTGCCAGGTTAAAAAGGCTCAGTGAATCTCTGGCATGGATTAATTTCTCAGGGTTTCTTTGTTTTTCTTTTAAATAATAGTAGATAGGAGAGTTTGGCAATTTGAATGGGATGTCAGGGTTTTGGAGCTCAGATGCGAAGAAGAATGCTGCCACGTGACTCGTCTACAACAAAAGTGGCTCTATACCAAAAGCACTTCAGTAGAGAATGCTTCTCAATTTAATAATGTGTAAAAATAAAAATATTTGCCAAACTAAATAATGTATCAACTGTTGCTGTGCTGCAATACTGCCATAAACTTGTATTTTAACCTGATGAGATGGTGTAAGAGTTGAAGAGGGGGGAGAAATAGTAAAATAAAGATGAACACTGCTAAAGGGAAATGTGTTACTCTTCCAGTCTACGTAAGCTATTATTTCTAATTAAGGTCGTTTAGAAGTATACCTATTGACTGCTAATTGGTTTTAGAGTTTAAAATCTTCAGAGACAATGTTGCGTACCTTTTAATTGTGTCAGGAACCTGGGACATGAAGGCAGAGGCATGGTTAAAATCTTAGCTGGTGCTTTTGAAATACATTGTAGACTTCTGAAGTAATGCATTGGTGTACATGCCAAAGGACCTTGCTGCTTTTTGACACAATTAACATGTTAGCTCCTACTGTTGTTTCAAAGAGCTTTTCCAGGAAATCATACGCGTTGAGAATTTTGTGTTGAGTGAGTCAGTGTTGTAGAAGACCAACAAACCCATTTTAATTGAGCTTAAATTAGGTTGGTTTTGTGAACTTAATTAAAATATTGTAACTTACAGTGCTTGGATCATTGCTGTTATCCAGATTTACAGATGATCTCGTGTGGCACCTGTGCCACGCTGCATAACGCTCGGTGAGTCTCAGCATGTCTTTTAAAGGCATGGATCAGAGGTGCTAGAACACGCCCGTGCCATGAATGCCCTCTATTGAAATCAAATAATACAGAAGGCATTTGCTAGTGACGGAATTCTATAGGTATTGTTGCAGAGGTGGATGGCTGTATAGTTCGAGCATGTAACGTCTTTGTAGTGTTCCTGATGTAGAATGATGAAGAATAAAGCTGATGGGTGATAGTTCCCCGTGCTAACAGAAGAGGAACCATCTGAACTTCCTTACTTCAATGAGTGCAACCTTATCGGGGTCCATGGATTTGATATTAAACCTTTCATGATGAAATAGTGGGAGCTCACAGGTATTTGTTAGTCTGGATTTGTTGTGCTGGGAAGCAGTAGGAAGCGTTAAGTTGCAGTCAAGTTTAAATAGCTGTTGTCTAGTGTGGTCTGTAAAACAAGCAAGGTTCCATGTGTGATTTGTTTTTTTGGTTTTTTTTTTTTTGAGAAATTTCAGGAGAGCTTGGTTAGCACACCTGTGAGTATAAAGCAGTGCCCCTACTTTAAAGTAACTTGTTCCCAAAGAAATTTGACGCTGTTTTAGTAAATCTCAATTGTTTGAGTATGCACACAAACGTTAAGGAGCAGTTGAAGATCTGAATGCCTCCAGAGTGTTATATCCACAGGCTTCTATCCTAAATAGCATTAAGAGCTGCTGGCTTTGTCTTGTTTGTTTCAGTATTGCATATGCTACACAGCCCTAATAAAGATGAGGTTGAAGCTGATTTACTCATGACTTGGGGATTGGTGAGCTGGTGAGAAATTCTTCCCTGGTTTTGAGTGCTGAGTTCTGGGAGTACGTGTCTGACCAGGGGTGTGAAAGTGCACGTGCTGCATTTAGAGTAATGGGTATCCGTTGACAGAAATGGATGAAAGCAAAGGCAAGATCCATAGAATCATAGAATGGTTGGAGTTGGAAGGGATCTTAAAGATCATCCAGCTCCAACCCCCCTGCCCTGGGCAGGGACACCTCCCACCAGAGCAGGTTGCTCCAAGCCCCATCCAGCCTGGCCTTGAACCCCTCCAGGGATGGGGCAGCCACAGCTTCTCTGGGCAGCCTGTTCCAGTGCCTCACCACCCTCACAACAAAGAGTTTCTTCCTAATACCTCATCTAAATCTCCCCTCTTCCAATTTAAAACCATTCCCCCNACTCCCAAGTCCTTCTCCTCAGGGCTGCTCTCCAGCCATTCTCCGCCCAACCTGCATTTGTGCCTGAATGAAGACTGAAGCCTCCCTTCCTTAGCCATGGCAATCTGCAAAATCCTTTCTGTTGATTTGATTCTGGGCTGACAAAGGAAAAAGGTGGTCAGAGTCTTTTTGTTTCTGACCAAAATTCACCAGAAGCATCCGATCGTGGGGGGAGGGAAGGTTTGTGGGACTCCAGCTCCCTCCCATTCCCGCCTCCCGCTAAGATTGGTACGGGGGTGGGGGGGATGGATGCAGGGATGGATGCTGGGATGCAGGAGCCCTGCGCAGATGCGGTGATGTAATGCCTGAGCAGCCACCCAAGGAACCCCCCGCTCCTCCCACCTCCCATTGTCTGACACCCGGGGGTGTCGGAGCCAAGGCAGGGGATGCAAACTGCCATTTCTAACCCCATCCTCAAGCGATGCCAGGCAGGTACCGGGCATCTCCCTCCTTTTACAAAGGCAAGGAGGGAGGGAGGATGGAGACGGGTTGCCCTTAGCAACCGTTAGCACAGCCAAAGTGAGATGCTTTAATTCCCCTGCGGACTCCCCATTGCTGTCATTTATTTGTTTATTGAAGAAAAAGGGTTGGTTCGTTCTCAGCAGGAGCGCACGTTGATCAGTGGTTTAAAATAAAATCAATAAAAAGGTAAAAATAAAAAAAAATGGAGAACAGGGAGAAGCTCTGCTGTAAAACTTTATTCCCGCCCCCTCTCCTTAATGCTTCCAGCAGACTCCCATCTGAACCTCTTCCATGATTCTTTTTTTCTGTTGCTTGAATCAGTATGAATTTGACTGTTTTTACGATGCAGGATGAAGAAAAGTGTCTCCTCCTTCCTCATGTTGATTTTTTTTCTTCTCTTTCTTCTCTTTCTTCCCTTTTCCTCTCCTCTCCTCTCCTCTCCTCTCCTCTCCTCTCCTCTCCTCTCCTTTATTTTTCCATTTTCTTTACTTTTCTTATTATTTATTTATTTATTATCACGTGCCTGGTTTTCAATATACTGCACTCTTTTTAATGGAGAGTTTTTAACAAGCGTAACTGCATTCCCAAAACTTCTTGGACCTTCTGAAACTTATAGAGTAAGACAATATGTAGTAAATGTGCCTATTGTGCCACAAGTAACATGAATCCTCCTTTGTATCATTGGTTTACAACTCAATTTTTAAGAATGCAGCAATATAATAACACATAACCTGCACTAAATCTGTCTAAAATCTGCAATTTTCAGAAGAACCATTTTCAGAAATTACTGAAGTAACTTTTGCCCTAAACATTAGTTTCCCTAGACAGTTACCAAAGTTACCCAGCCCATCCAGGACCTGAATGGTGCTGATAACGTGTAGTTGGTGCAGAAGTTTCTGAGAATCCAAACTTATTCTGCCCGTGGTTTTCACACAACCAGAGAGCAAGTGCATGGGGCAGACAAACCTCAGCTGATGCAACATGAGCTGGTTTGGGTCTAGAAGGTAAATTCACAATTCATTGTGCAAACAAACTCCTCCCTCACCCTTAAACTAGGGTGACTGTGTAGCTCTTGGATCCCCAAATGTGGAGCGTCAGAGGGATTACACTTAGTGATGTGGATCTCAAATATTATGGTTCTCCATTTACTGCCTGGATATGTCTTTATTCTCATTGATGTTGTTGAAACACGGCTCTTTTAAGATTTTATTTTGCGGCATGTAGCCAAGACAATCTCAGTAGACAAAAACAGTATGGTGAAAGTAAAACCTAGCTATCTAGATTCATTACTTTTACACAGTGTCAATTAAAGCATGTAGAATGTTTTAGGTATTTGGAATTCAAATCAAGAAAAGAGAATTTAGTTCAGTTGAAGAAGAATTTTGTAAAGTTTTATCCAGGAAAAAAATAATGCTTATTCTTCCTGACTTGCTAGAATAGGATGCTGAAGAACAGATTTTCATCCAGAATATATCTAATTTGCTCCCTGAAAAAAAAAAAAAAAA
>VXBW01003617.1:639773-653482 GCA_013400375.1 Thinocorus orbignyianus | reverse complement strand
CCCTCTCCTCTCCCTCTCCTCTCCCTCTCCTCTCCTCTCCTCTCCTCTCCTGAGCACAAATCAAGTTGTTTGACATACATCTTGTTACAAACTGCTAGTTTTTGCCACAGAAGGAATATAAAATGTCGTGCAAAAAATAGGAAGGGGGAGGGAGAAGGGGAGAGAAAGGAGTATTCAACAAAAAACGGTTCTTTAAGTACTAATGTCTCCAACTATACATATAACCTCCTCTAATTTTTGCATGTAGATCTCCATAAGGTGATAAAACACTGTGAAAATGTGTGTATACCTAAAAAAGTGGAGAAAAAGAAAAAAAAAGTAAAAAATTAAAAGCAGTAGATGCCTAATCTTGGAGTCTGTGAGTGATAGGAAGCCCAAAAACAATACTTTGTGCTATAAAAAGGCATTTCTTCTGCAAAGCATGCAGTCTGTTTTTTGGTATTTTTGATTGCTTTCAGGGCTGATGGAAATAGTTCTTCCTATTGTTGCTCAGAATAAAACAATGCAGGACAATTTTCAATCTGTTTTAGCTTGCTTGTTTTTACTGCCCTTGCTGTAGTCTTCAGCAATTTCAGTGTGGAAAGAGATTTCTCCAGATGGTGGTTTGGAATGGGAGCCAAAGGACATGATCTAAAATGTTATGTTCCAGCTGTTGCTGCGCGGAATTTGGAAGCTACTGCTTTCCACTTGAGCTGTGGTTTTAACACAGGAATAAGTAAAATTGCTTCTAACCCTTGTTGTTAGAACAACTCTGTGTTAAACAAGTACCAACCTGGTATTCTATGATTAATTTGGTTTTTTTATAGGAGACTGGGTACCCTCCTGGTAGCTCTGACTGTGTAGACCCTTTGGCCGGAAGTGTCTGCAGCAATAGTGACCAGGGAAAATATCTGACTGCAGTGAGAGCCATGTGCTACTGCTGTGTTTGAAAACTGCTAGGAAAAGGTTTGCCACTTCAGCAGAGCAGGGAATTGGAGTGTTGCAGAGTTTAGAGATGGATGAGCAGTTCCCACCGAAGCAAACCAACCCCCAGCAAAGCAGGAGCGGATTGAGCATCCCGAATGGATGGATAAATTTAAGAATGTCGTTCCCCCTCACTTCAAAGGGGAGAAACTGGTCTGATTTTGATGGTTTCATCTTAAGTTTCGCTTGAAAAATGGATGTTTGTACTTCTGTCTTGCACATTTTGTAGGATCAAAGGATGGTTCAGGTCGGAAAGGATCTCACTGCAAAATATGGGTAACTGAGGTTCCTGTTACTGAATTAAAAGGAAACTGCAGGTTTTTAACAGTGATTTCGTGTTCTTCAGCTACAGTAGTAGCTCTTGTCCCGCATCCCTCTGTGACATTGCGGTCCCCCTATAATTTACACTCAGGAGAAGGCACACCCTGGTGTCAGAACAAATCTTGGGTCTGTAAAAAAGGTAAGAGAGAACCTCTTCCACTTAACAAAAATGCCAAAACCTGAAAGTGGCTTAAAGAGCTAGTAACCTGATGAATCTCCTCTTCTTACTTCAAGGTAGTTTTGAAGTTGTTCGCTTCTGTGAGGTCCCAGTTGCCCTGTAGTACCAGCTCAGTGCTGAGGTGGGACAATTCCCTGAAGCCTTTAGGGAGGGTGCACAGGATGCAAAACACAACAGGAAGGGGAGGCATGTTTTTGTGAGCTGCTGTGATTAGAGCGAGGGTTTGAAGGTGTAATGTTTTCTGGTGAGTGGATCTTGAGCAGCCTGATCAGAGCTGAAGGGAGACAAAAGTGTGCTCACGTCATACTACTGCAATTGCCTTAAATTCAGGACTGGGTTCTTGCTGTTAAATACAGAGCTATTAGCTACCAAAAAATAACTTGCTTAAGCTCGTGACTGTGGCTGCTGCTGGAACAACCCAAGTCTTGCCACTATGGTTATATGCCTCTAAGCTGTGTCCTTATTGGAGTCACCTGGAGGCTTTAGGATCTAGACTGAGAAAAAGTGAATGAATAAATGATGAATGCCAAGGTTACTAATGTTGCCCAGTGATCTCTGTGTCATTAAAAACCCCCTTGTTTGCTCCTAAAAATATAGACATATGTTCTTAAAGATGCCATGACAGGCGTACTTAAAAATTACCGTTCTTCAAATGAATTGCTGTTACGCCTTCTGAAACTGGTCATCTGCAACCTTGCCGAGCTTCAGAGAAGAGAAGAGAATTGCAGTCTTGGCCGTAATTTCCCTGAATTCTCCTGCTTTGTTGCAGTGTGAGATTGCTGAGCTGCAGTGAATATAGGCAATGTCTATAACGGGAAGCAGTAACAGTGCAGTTGGTGAATTGACATCTCTGATTGCTCTATAAATCCTTTACTTGCATACAAAAGTATGAATTTATAGGTAAGCCTATCATAAAATTGCAGTTGGTGCTTAAAATACTCGAGTTAAAATCAAGACAAGCTGTCGGTAATCTCATACGTACACTAGCTTCAGTTATCCTTTGCTTCCATTTGTCACCCATCGGGTTGTATTCTCAATTACTGCTGGGGTTTTGCCCTTTTCTGCTTTATGGAAGTTCAGTTTTCTTTCTCACCTTCACCCCTGTATTCTGATTTGCTGTAAGCCCGCAAGTCCTGCCATCATTTTTTCCAAATCTCAGTGAAGGAAAGAATGAAATGATTCTATTAACTTAGCCTGTGCCGATTTCTCTCTAGTAACTTCAGAGTAAGGGTGGAAAAGACTTCACAGTGGCTGCTGGTGAATTTCCTTGTATCTTCTTTAAAATTATTTTTCATGAAGTAATACCCTCTTTAGAAATTTGCATTTCAGAAAGGGTGAAATGGGAGAATAGGAACTGCTTTGTACTCACTTTCTTGACACTTGAAAAACATGGGAGGCAGCGTATAAATTAGCTTGCAGCAGAGGTTTATCATGTACAATTGTTAACTGATAAGCTAAGGTAAATAAATCTGTGGATTTCCAGGATTTTAAATCAATGCCATCGTCTTGTGATATGGGGGAGGAAAAAGGGTGACTAATGAAACCTTCATCAGTCTAATAATGCACTAATTTTATTACATTTGATCTTCTTTATTCCTTCTTTTGTTTTGTGTTTTGCCTTTTTACCTAATTAACTAGAAGGCAATATCCCTTGAAATGTAGATAGGATGGCTTTACAGTGAAAGGGAGGAATAGCTCAGATTGTAGTTCTGTAGGTGGTATCTTTAGTACTATGAAATGAAGGAATTGCTAAAGACAGCAACATCTTGGGTTCTTTTTGCTTAAATGTTGACTAGAACTTAGCATAGTGTGTGGATTTTTGAGAAGATGCCTATTGGAGCAGGTCCTTTGAGATGAAGAGAGTACTCTGTTGGAAAATAGCTCGCTGAAGGAAGTTTTTCTGGTTCAGGGTGAGATTTCTGTCAAAAAAAGAGGTGGGAATTAGAAGGCTGGTGGTGGAGGTAGCAGTCTGGCAGACAGGATGCTTACTGTCCATGACACGACACATGTAGTCGTTGTTCTGAAGTCTGAAGAGACCCTAAAGCATCTCTGTGTTCAGGATTGAGTATGACTTTTTTTTGTGCCTGTGAAAAGGTCTTGGGTTTATGTTGAGAGGCAAAAAGTGTTTGTGTTTTTAAACACCTGAGTTTTCAGGATGAGAGCATTCCCCTCCATTGGCTGTGTTTTTTCTAGCCATGTTTCAGGACAGTTTCAAGTCGGTTGCGTGTGACAGCAATGGATGAGTGCTTCATCAACCTCCTAGCAAAGGGATGCTTCTCTTAGCCTCAGTTTCTGCTGTCTTAATTTCTGTAATTTATGTTTATTGCCATAACGGAATGATGCACATCACTGAACGTACCTTCAAAGTAGCCGACTTCTGTGTTCCTGGGGCAGCATCTTTGAGGGAGCTGTTTTCAACATTGTCTTCTATCAAATTCTTAGCTTAAAAGACTTGTTTAAGGCAATTTTATCCGCTCCTTTTAATTGCGTGGCTGACTAGTTCTGGTCACTGCAGTGCGAGGTGATGAGCAGAATTCCCTTGTCTTCTCTGCCTGAAGGACACCTCAGTCTTAGACTAGAATTTCTCTTGGATGTGTGACCTACCACACAGGGTGCCTGCTTTCTGTTGCTGCTTCGAAGGTGACTTATTTCAGTGCCTGTGGGAAGTTTCAGAGCAAATTGGATATGCAAAGGAGCAGCAAAGTTCTAGGAATGCTGTGATTTCCAGGCAAAAGGTGGCTGCTTTATGCTGAGTGACTCTCCTGTCTCTGTGGCAGGTGGCCATGTAGCTCTGCAGCCAGGTCTTCCCCATGGGATGCAGGAATGTTTGCAGCCCAAGGTAGAGGGGGGCTGTTAGACTAAAGGGCTCTCTGAAACCTCCTCGGGGTCATAACTTCACCCAGGGATGCCACCTTTTCACAGGTCTTTTAACTTGGATAAATTAATATATTACAGCAAAACGTCTTAGCCTCATGCAGCATGAGAAAGAGGATGAAGGAGGATGGTTTAGTTTCTTAAATCTGGCTGGCTTCTGGCTCTGAAGTTGCGACACAGAGTAGGTAGTGTGTTTGTAGGAATGATTTCTTTGTTTTGGTCATGTATACATCTGTATAAACAGTTTAGGTGACTTTGTTTTCCTCCTTTCTTGTTTGCATGAAGGATCTTTAGCTGTGTGATACGTTTAAGTAGTTGCTCAGTGATAACAGGCTCTGTTTTAGTAGAGGACTCTACTGCTCTGACTCGTGGGACCCTAATTCTGAACACTTTGCTGGGGGGCAATCCTCTTAAATTGAAGTGGACCCCATAATCTAGTGAATCTACTTCATCTAGTGAAGCTGAATATTACCCAACATAATCTGAGCTTCTTCCTTCTTGACTGGTTGTGAGGGAAAAGGGTCTGCATCACACACGAGAGAAGAGAAGGGCGTGTGCTGCCTATTGAACATGTGAAACTGTAAAAAGTGAGTATTCCTTTCACAGACATTGAAAACATTAAGGATGATTTTTTCCTTTTTTGGACTAAAATTGTTTTTAAAAAGATAACCTAGGATTTATTATCAAAACCCAGATTTTTAAAATAAAAATGCCTCATTACGGAAGATGCGCGGTATGTGCATCATGCTCCAACAGAGAAGCATGTGCTGAGGGAAGGAAAAACTGTTTAATTCCTGGTGTTTGCCAGGGTGCATCCTTGCAGCCCTTGGGTTGTGCTCTTCCATGGAGCTCCTCATGCCGGGTACCGGTGATGGTGATGCTGCGGGTGGGTACCGGTGATGTGGGCGGGTACTGGTGGTGATGCTGCTGCGGGCGGGTACCGGTGATGCTGCGGGTGGGTATCAGTGATGGTGATGCTGTGGGAGGGTACTGGTGATGCTGTGGGTGGGTACCGGTGATGCAGGGGCTGCGGGCGGCCAGGAGGAAGGATGACATCAGCCCCAGCAGCATGTGATGCAGCCGGGGGCCGGCCGAGCCGCACGCAGAGGCTTGGCTGCTGCGGGTACTTGTATGGCGTGTGGTTCCAGTGCGGTGAACGGCTCTCCATTTCGGTTTTACAAAGATTAAATCCCTGTAATGCTTTCCTGCTGTAGAGGCTTAAAAATAAAAGGGGAGGGATGCCCTCCCTTTTCTTAAGACCTTCTTATTATGCTGTCTTTTTAAAATTTTTTTAATTATTATTATTATTCCTCCATCAGAAATAAAAAAGACAGTGTTTTCTTGCCATATTGACCCTCTCTGTTCCCCAGCGTTCTTTCATTGGTTGTAATCCCCCCAGTTGTTTTTTGGGTTGGTTTTTGTTTTTTTTTTTTCAGTTAAGCTTTAACACTGCAGAATTGGAATAAAAAGAGGCCGTTTAGAGCAGCTGNCTGAGCATCTTGGTGGCCTCCGCTGGACCCGTTCCCAGAGGTCCGTGTCCTTTCTGTGTTGAGGACTCCAGAGCTGGACGCAGGACTCCAGGTGGGATCTCAGGAGCACAGAGTAGAGGGGGAGAATCCAAACGGGATGATAATCCAGAGCAGTCAGCCTTAAGGATACACAGATCCAGAAAATGAGCCAAGCGCTAATGTATTTGCCAGGGCGTTTACCTTGAACAGCCTCTTGATAGTCAAATAGATTTTAGCTAAATGTTTCTTGCTTCTTACATGCCACGAGCAGAATAAAATGTGCAGCTACTGCACATCGTCTGAGGTGAAGTTGTTTAAGGGCTTAGAAATCTGAGCAAACAAGTTGTGGTAATGTCAGTGTCTCGGGTAATTTAGAACTAAGATAAACAGTGAAGTACAGCACTAGTTTCTGCGTGCATTTTAGGTGAGGAGAAAGTGTTTTCCACCTTTAAATTTACTGTAAAGAGAAGGAATCGCCATGGTTGATACCTATCATAAGCTTAGCACGCTCAGCTTTTGTGACTCACAGCACGTTTTAAAAAAAAAAAACTTTAACTCTGTAATCTGTGCTGGTGTGCCTCAGCAGTCAACTGCAGCCCACGCATTTCAAGGTGGAAAAGGTGTTTGTGGTGTTTTAAGACGAGTTATTTAAGCCCAAGGTTTTTTAAAGTCTTGTTTAAAGCTTTAGTCCCTACTAAGTGGCAATTTAGTAGGAAGAAAACTGTAGGCAGCTTCAGTGAAAGCCTGGTTACCTGTAACCAGTGCTCTGCAGGGAGGAATAAGGCAAGAGGTTACTTTGGAGCCGTCCTAGAGAGTCCCTGGGAGTGTCTAAGCATGAAAGTTTAAAGCATGAGTTTCAAGCATGAAAGAAATAGCTTTGTCCTGCTTTGTTGGTCTGGAGTTGCTGTTGTCCACTGTGTAGAGACTTTCCATACAGCATGGTTTACCCAAGGAACCAGTTTTCTGACAATGTATATCAAATTTTGGGTTTGTTTTTTGGTTCATGGTGTTCATGGAAAAACAGGGAACTAGCCAATGGCTGGAAGAGGATTTGTTTAGTTTTGCAATCGCTGGGTGCAGAGACACTGTCCTGGTTGAACCCTTCAGTTCCAGTGAACTGGAGGGACCCTGCTTTGGCTTACGTACATGTCAGTGCTGGCAGATGTTTATCTATATGCATTTTTGAAAAATCCCCAGGGGTGGTTCCTAGTTTTCCACAGGCAATCCCATGTCCTGTGTCACAGTTCTTTCCTTCACAAAACTTTCTGCTGTCTAAAGTAAAACTCTTGCTGTAATTCTAGCTGGCTTTCTGTTGCCACCGTGAGATTTTTGAGAGCTCCTACCATGTCTCCCCTTGGTTCTTCAGACTAAATAGGGTCATTCAGTCTAGTCCTTCCTTATAGCCCATGATGTGTAAACACCTGGTCATCTTTGTCCCGTGGTTGTTCTTTTTGGTGTGTCCTGGACCCGTTTTGAAAAGTAATCCCGATAATTAGATACCGTAGTGGCACAGAACTCTCAGTATTGCTGGCTGGAATAGTCGTGTAATATACATATATGATGCCCTTATTTGCAAATCTTATGGTACTTGATGGTATCAGTATGATACCTTCAGGTTTTAGCTCTGAAGCGCTCAGCTCTTTCATTAAAGCTCAGAGCCTGAGACCAAAGGATGTGAATCATTGGAATATTTTTGAGGAGGAACAGAAACGATGCCCTCCCTGCTTGGGCATCACTGACAACGTCTGCTGCCATCTCCAGAGGGATCAGGACCCTTTTACACAGAGGAAAGACAATATATTTTAGAAAAGACTGCCACATATGTACCGGAGCTTGCTCCTGTAAGATTTCCCTGCAACTGTAAATAATCAAGCAGTTTATTTTACCTTCTAAGTAACTCAAACTGTTGATTTCCAGGAATGCAACAACTGTGTTGTGCCAGGCTTTTGGGGCTGTTCTTACTTAGCAGCACTTCTGGGTTTCAGTGAAGTACTGAAGTGCTTCCCTTTTACTCCAGAGGGGGTGGGTAGTTCAGAAATCAGATTTTTGTTGTTTTTAACAAGGCACATGAATACCGAGAGACTGGGAAGGAGAGTGTGGGTACAAAACTACCCAGTTTTTGTAAGGTGAACACGATTGGACCAAAAGGGGCCAATTCTGTATTATACAGGTTGATAAGGAATATAAGGTCATGACAAAGTGTGCTCCCTCTTACAAAGTTGCTGCTTCTGTCAGGAAGCAGAAAAGACATAGATGAGAGCTTCCTCTCCTAATTCTGCTTACAGAAGAAGTGGTGTAAGGAAGCTGGCATTGAAATAATACAGGGGGGTTTTTTTGTGGTTTGGTTTGGTTTTGTTTTGACTGGTAATTGCTGTAAAGGTTCCTCCTCTTCTTAGCTTGATATTACTCCTCTCTGCTGGAACAAAAAGGGAAGGCAGGATTTGGAATGCCTAAAAGCAACACAATCCAACTAATAGTTTTTATTTACTGATGAAAAAGGCTAATTGCAGTGTCCTGTTTGCTGCTGAGGCTTGCTAATAGACCGTGCTATTTGTGTTAAGCTAGTCAAAGCAAGGACTTATTCATTAATAGATTGTAAAAATTGGGGTTTGGTGTGGTTTTTTTGTTTTGTTTTGGATGTTTTTGCAACCTTTTACTGTCAAGTTATCTTAATTCCTTTAATCATAACATGCAGGTTGTATTCCAAAGGTAAATGTTCTACAGTGCATTCGCTAAATGTAGAAGTTGAACTTGTCTGAATTTCTGACTTGTCTTTTCCTTTTTTTAAGGGTTTCGCAAAAATGATGAGATGAAGGCTATGGAAGTATTGCCAATTTTAAAGGAAAAAGTTGCATACCTTTCAGNACTTGATGATCTTGAAGGTCCCTTCCAACTCTAACCACTCTATGATTCTATGTAAATTGTAGAGTTTACTATGTAAATGTCAGAGTTAATATGGTTTTAAACGCTCTATAATATATACAGAGAACAGTGGTTAAAGTAACACATCTTCTTTAATAGAGCTTTTTGCCTTGGAATATGGCTGCTGTCTGTATTCAGTCAGATATCTGAATACACTTACCTATTAATATTCACTCCCAAAACATTTGACTTGCTAGAAATTTTTTTGAAGTATTTCAAGTTTTTTCCTTTTAATTCACACACGTACTGGTTTTATTCCACTCATTTCAGTTTAGGCTTTAGTATAACTTTTAAAGAAAATAGAATTTTAATGTGTCCAACACATAAGTACTGTAGAAGAAAAGATGAAAAATAGGAAAGAAAACAGCTATTTTACATTGCAGCTGGAGTATATTGTTTTCTTTCTAGACCAGATTTTATTGTATGTAGTATCAGTTCGTACCTACGTTACAGAGATAAAGAAGCCATGTGTGTTGCTGAACGTGGAACATACTGCTTCGGGTCATCCCAGTTGTGTCCTGGTGCCCCCTGTGTATCCACAGCGTTATTTAGGATAACCCTCTGTACTACAGTTCCATTCTTCCTCTAACTTCTTCTGCTGGAGGGTTTTTCAGAGATGGCTTTGTTACTGGCCCACCTAAAGCACTGGAGAAATGTCTCTGCAGAAGGGAAATTTCGGTGCATATCCTTTGAAGCACAGTTAGTATCTTCACGGTGAAATGAGTTAGTATCTAATTTTAGCTATCTCCAGCATACACCTTGAAGTTGGTTGGTTACTTAATGAGGAATAACTGGATTTAGAATTGAGGTTTAGATGAATGAATATCTTAACATATTCTATACCTTGATAAGTAACTTTGCTTGATGGAATGATGGCTGAGAACTGCGTTTTGGGTGTGACTTTCTGAATTAAGTACTTCCAAATCTGTTGGGATTAAACATCGCTGTTCTCTTTGCTATAATCTTAGTGTCAGATTTAGAGGACAGTCTCATACTTGAAAGGAGGGGGTTTTGGATAAATAATTTTGCAAAAACTCCAAAAATAAATCTCTCATCTGTAAATATTAAAGAATACAAGAAGATTCCTTCTTGGAAGAAGCAAATCTAGATATTTGCTGTGCATAGATGCTGATGCTTGCAGCTACAGTGTGTGGTTCACAGTACTTTGGCCTGTTCACTCTGCTGAGTTAAGCAGAGGTGCAAAGCAAAAAAAAAGATGTTTGTGTGTTCGTTGTATTATTATTATTTCCTTTTAAGGCCTTGGCAACTCTAATAAATGATAAAACAAACTGCCCAGAGGCATTTTTACTTGTAGTGTGGAAATCCTGATTCTTCTGTTTATGAATTGTAGTGGTGGTGAAGGCTTGCTTACAATTATATTTTCGGGGGAAAGAAGATGAGAAAAGGGAGTTAAACACCATGTTTCAATCTCTTGTTACTCTCTTTTGTACCTTGTTTTATGACACTTAATGAAAGCATAGTCAGTTGCCATTCCAAAACCTCTGAATTTCCAGATTGTCCAGAGCTTAGTTTAGATCCTTTAAAAGGAACCTGAACGATGATAGGTATTCTCTGTTGTTAATTTGTAAGCACATGGCATTCTCAAAAGGCACTAATTCAGTGACAGTGAAGTGGGCCAAATGAAAGATGAAGACAAATTTAAGGAGATACGATGGATTCTGAACCGGAGCAGATGAGGTCCAGGTAGGAAGAAATGGTCACCAACTTGGCCGTGTGAAGGTAGCACCTTCTGCCAGAAGAACGGGGCAGACAGGTGTGGGCAGCAAGACTGGCTGGATCTGATGTGCCAGAATTTATAGTTTCACATTTCCATTGCATTAAATGAGATACTTTAGCAGCGCAAGTAATTAAAAAAAACAACAACCCACAACAAAATGAACACTCCCACACCCACAGCCTTTCCCCAACAAAATTACTACTGCGATTACTGTGTGCAGCTAGAACTGTCAGGCTTTATACCTGGGAACACAAAGGTGAGGAAGACTGTTGGATTACTGACTGAGAGGCTTTTTTATTTGGGTTTTGTTTGTTGTTGTTTTCTTCAGAAGCACAACTTTTACTCAAATACTTGGTTTTAATCTTTGTAAACACAGTAACTGGTAAGGTCTGTAGAATAAGGACAGATTTATTGTGGATATCTCTACTAAAACTTGGCTCTGAAGGCTACTCTAAGTTATCACTACTAAAAACAGTTGAATTAAGCCTAAGGAATCCACAAACATCACTAGAATTTTTGGATTTTGTTTTTTTTGGTCTCCTTTGTTTATATTGGAGTTCAGGTGGAGTTGTTGCAACGTGTTCATTGTTGATTGTCAAGTACCTTCTCAAGTAGAAGTATAGTATGACAATCAACACTTTTATACAGCAGGAAAGTCACACAAATAACACACTCTGAAAACAATTCATGGAGTGTTTGAGACCCAAGGTTCACTTTCCTGGTCTGTTCTCTGGCTTTCTCTGCTAAGACCTTCCTTCTCCAAGTTAAATGAGTATGCAGTGTGGACTGTATAGCAGTATATTCGTTCTTAGCAAGCTAAAGACACTGACCTTTCCACAGTACTGAATTTCTTCAGAATTTAAGAAACCAGCTTATTGTGAGGTGGACATATGAGTGTGAGCCATCTTCCAGCCTGCACAGGCTACACCTGGGGTATTGTGTCCAATTCTGGTTCCCACAATTAAAGAAAGATGCAAGCAGACTGGAGAGGGTCTACAGGAGGACTATGAAAATAGCAAAAGTGCTGGAGAACTTACCCTATGAGGAAAGACTGAAGGAGACTTTTCTCCCTGGGGAAGCAAAGGGTCAGAGGGTGCCCTGTCATAGTATTCCAGTACTTCAAGGGCAGCTTTGAGGAGGACGGAAGCTCTGTCTTCGTAAGGAGCCACATGGAGAAGACGACAGGCAACAAGTACAAGTTGCACCAGAAGAGGTTTCATCTTGATATAAGAAAGAGGGTGGATTTAGATTGGATCTTAAGAAGAAATTCTTTGGTGTGAGGATAGTGAGGCCCTGGAAGAGGTTGCCCAGAGAAGCTATGGCTGCCCCATCCCTGGACGGGTTCAAGGCCAGGCTGGATGGGGCTTGGAGCAACCTGGTGTGGTGGGAGGTGTCCCTGCCCAGGGCAGGGGGGTTGGAACTGGATGATCTTTAAGGTCCCTTCCAACTCTGACCATTCTGTGATTCTATGTGCACTAGACAGAAGTTGAATCATGTTGGGTGACTCATGTGACTTCCAACTCTGATCATATGACACATCTTGGAATACACAGAGAGAATCTCTGAGTGCTGTGGGGGTTTTATGTAGAAGGAAAGGGGTAAAAATGGAAGTTTGATGAAAGTAGTAGCTGTTGTTATGTTTTTGTTAAACCAAGGCAAGTAGGAGGTTGAGCTGGAGAAGGACTACTGAGAGAGAGGAAATTCCCACTTGATGCCTCATGCATTGTTGCTTTTAAGGTTCCTGTGTGTGACACAGGATCAAAAAGAACAAAGGAAATGGGAGTTACTCATTGGAAGAAGCCTAAGAAAGCTTTCCATTACAAAGCTGATCTAAAACACCAAGTCTTAAGGACTTTTTTCCTTAATATTTACAGTTTTGGTATCTGACTTAAGGCCAGGTAGTGAAATTCTTGCCACGCTGTATTAATTTCTTCATTACTCGTTTATACCTGAAACTTACACAACATATTTTTCTCTCGAATGTACAAAAAGTTCAGAATATGATTTATCAGAAATTTAAGCACTGTATCTTAAAAATGGGTTTTCTTTGTGGTGTACGTTGAGCTGGCAACCAACTGAAGTTGGATTGGAGAGTGTTAAAGACAATTCAGCACATGCTGTTCTCTGTTAACCCCTGCTTTTTTGGCGGAGAGCGTTTAAGAGCGGCAGCAAACTTTTAGTAAAGTTCAGTAGCTTTGAAGCCCAGTGATCAGTCTGGAGCTGAGTGGAGTCCTGGGCTGTTGGACTCCCGGTCTTGTCATTTATCCTGCCTCAATCTTGGGGCTTCTGTCTTGTTTTCATCCTCTCAGTTGCTGTGTAAAAATCCTTGAAGCTCTCTGGTTGGCGAGTGGGTCAGGCTGATCAGGAGCAGACTTGCCTCTCTTCTGTAGAATGAGACAACTGAGTTGGTTTAGTCTTGTCTTCCACTTAAGAGGGTCATGGAAGATAAGAATATGAATTTCCGTTTAAGTTTGTTACTGGCTAATTACTGTAGCTTAAAAGAAACTCAAAAAAAAGCTGCTTATGCATCTTCTGAGTTTCATGCAATGGCTCACAAGGAACGTGCCCAGGGCAGACAGTCCCTGGAGACCTTGGCAGCTGGGCTTGGTGTCCCTAGCAAGCACACGCAGACTGTCTTGGAAGGGATAGTGATGAATTTTTGAGTGACTGGTTCTATTCATTTGCTTTTGGCCTTCCTTTCTGAGGGATTTCTAAAACTTTGTTTAGTAATGGGGATTTACAATGAGAAGCTAATTTACAATGAGAAGTCATTCGGGATGGGGGACAGTGTTTTACTGGGTTTCCATGGAACAGAAGAAAACAGTCCATGCATCTGCGGTTGAAAACATGTTTGTGGATTTTAGCTTGTGAGAATGTGTCTGTGCTATTACACAAGTGTTGGTAAAGACTTTAAATTTAGTGTTTCGTGATGTCGTTGTCACTAGCAAGAGGTTGGATCTGAAGTTGCATTTTAATGTTCAACTACAGTAAGTCTGTGCGATTGGACAAATAAGACGAATATATTTAAGTGTCAGATTTCTCCTTATGTATTCAGTGGATTCAGAATTAACAGCACTGCTAATGAAATTAAAACCTAGGAACTGACAATTCAGAATCCACACAGCACAACAGGGTAAAAGATAAATTGGGACTGGTACTATTTAACATCTTTCTTGGAGACATGGACAGTGGGATAGAGTGCACC
>VXBW01003617.1:472526-639399 GCA_013400375.1 Thinocorus orbignyianus | reverse complement strand
TGGTGGGAGGTGTCCCTGCCCAGGACAGGGGTCTGGAACTGGATGATCTTTAAGATCCCTTCCAACTCTAACCATTCTGTGAATCTATGATTCTATGATAAATGCTTAAATAGTTAACTCATCTAGGATATGCGTTGGGTGTGAGTTGTTACACACCTGAACTTTGTGCTAGTAATGCCGTTAAGGCTGAGTATCCTCTAAATACTTGCCTACAGAGTAGCATAACTCTGTATTTAAATTTCATCTATCCCATTGCTGATGCAAAGTTAAACACGTAAAGCGCCACTGCTGGCAATGTCACACCCCAGTCACGCTTGAACATGACAGTACTGTGAATATGGAATGCTATGGTTATTCATTCTTTGTTTTGGTTTTCTTGACAGATATACCCTCATTGTAGGAATTGTGACACTATGCTGATTGAAACTCCTCAAATTCAGTTTTCAGCTGGTTTCTAAATGACAGTGTTGGCATTTAGCTTGAAATCACTGGGTGTTCATGGAACATGTAGTGCTTAAGTTTTCCAAAAGTATTCTGGCAACTAGTTTTGCAGAGGAGTGGTGTTATGCTGTGTTGTTTTCAACATGTTTAATTTTTCAGGTGGCAGAGATAAGCGTGGAGGTCCCATTCTAACGTTTCCAGCTCGTAGTAATCATGATAGAATACGGCAAGAAGATCTTAGAAGACTAATTTCATACCTAGCGTGTATCCCTAGGTAAGTGATGATCTCTCGATAAGCTCTGAAGCTCTAAAACACAATAAATGGATTATGTTGCAGTAAACACACATAAACTAGAAGTCTGCCCAGGTTAAAAAAATGAGCAAATTCATTCCATGTCCTGCCAGATACTGTTTTCAAGTTGATTCTTTTGGAAATGACCTGAATAATTACTCTGCATTGTAGATGGAAGGCTGTTGGCAGGATGGCTGGTGTGCTTTAGCCCGAAGTAGTTTGTGTGTTGGAAATGGTACAGCCGTGTCACTGTGTTGAAGACTGCAAATACAACTCAAAGGCTTCCAGTCCATCAATAATTAGAAACCTGCAGGTCATTACTCACAGTATGCCTTGGGCAGGCTGAGGTCAGCACAGAACTCCTCTTATTTGTGTTTGATAAATTAGTGTCTTCATATAGCACAGGAATAACCAGGAGAAAAATTATGTAAATTGCTCGTACAGATCTCAGGTAAACCTGTGGAGGGATCAGGGAGAGTACTGATATTATTATCATTTATTTAAGTTTTGAAATGCGGTGTGCTATTTAAATACATTGGCAGAAGTCAAACCCAGTGCAAATGTGTGTGTATATATACACACCCACCTATATATAGCTTTATATAGAAATATATCTTTTAAAATTGTTATATAGCTGTAAAAAAATCTGTTCACGTAGAACTTTGTTCCTAGTAGTAACTCAGTTGGGGACAAAAATGAAGGTAAGATGCTGACTTTAGGTGTCCGTCTCGGAATCTAACAGCACTTGGTGCAGACTGGAGCAACACTGACTGTGCTTGAACGTGTCTGCCTGCGACCTCAGAGCAGTTGCCATCACAGCTGAAAAAAAAATGCCTTGGACAACATCTCTGAATGCAATCTGTTCCATCTTTCTGTAATGCGTGAGCTTAAAGGCCATCTTCTTCCCACCTGGTGTGCTCAGTTGTCAGTTTCAGATTGATAAAAGCTCTTTCTTAAATGTAACTTCAAGGCGACTAGTTCAGAATGTGTTTTAATTTCCTTAAGAGTAATTGTTGGTAATTCAATTACTCTAGTCTTCATTTCACTTTGAAGTGTAGGAATGTTTAGTGCTCATAATTGATGAGGTTTTTTTATTTTTTTTTAAGTTAATAGGGGGATTTGAGGGAAGGAGGACAGGAAGAAAATTTGAGTTTTTTACTTCTGAAATAGTTTGGCTTCAGTTTTGAATGTTTGAGGTGTATTCTGGCCTTCTAGTGCTTCACATTACTCGAGAAGTTAGTAGATACACATGCATCAAATTACACCCAAGAGAGTTTTCTGGCAAAATACCTCTAGCAAAAGGTGTATGTTCATTTAGCATCAATAGATTTAAAATAAGAAGTTAGTGCAAGCTTTATATCTCTGTGAGCGTGACAAAGCTTTGAGAAAAGAGAGAACTTGTATGAAAATGAGTCTATCTTTTAATAAAGTCATGTTTTAAGGACTGACCGTGCAACCCTTGCTAATTCAGTAGTCCCTCTGGGTCCAAATAGCCCCAAACATTTAGTCTGTTAGTTACTGCAGTGCTGTTACTCTATTTAGCTTGAAGAGTCAGAGGTATCAGTTGTTTGGCAAGAGATCTGGACACTTGAGGTGATTCAGTCTCACGATGTTACTAATTTAACAATTTATCTAATTTAAAAATAGTGATATAATTAAGTCATCAACGTTGACTGGACCAGACGTTAATGTAGTTCAGATTTACCGAACAGGTGACCTTGTCTTTCTCACTCCCAGAACAATTTTTGTGATCTTTGGCCAAAAGGGATTAATCTTTTGTCAGATGGTGGGGCCACGGTGACAGGAGGACACATCTGGCTTGTATCCCGTGATGAAGCTCCACTTTGTGCACTCCAGTAGATCAGTGCCTTGTGTGAATCAGTTCATGTGGCAGGATAAGGATGTAATAGCCCTTTGATAATGAGCGTGTCTTTAAAGCAGTGGTTGTTTTTGTCCTTTAATCCTATGAGACTGTTAGAGAACATTTCCAAACAATTTCATTTTAATGTGTTTTCCTGGTCCCGTTGCCACTGCCTTTGGGCAGGTGGGACAGCTGAGGTTTATTTTGATGAACTCCTTTTTAACTGGTGCTTTTTTTTTTTATTTTATTTTGTTTCAGTGTTGTTTTTTTTTTAAAGGAACTTAAAAAAAAAATAATCCTTTTCTAAGGGAACCTGTATTACCACTTCTTTCAGCAGCAATTCTTCTCTCCTGTGCCAATCTTAACTCCTCTTTCTGCAGTGTGGCCAATGTGTAAAGTATGCCAGTTTCCCTACTTCTTGGACACTCTGAAAACCTCCCCACATGAACTGCAGAATTGCATTTCCCGTAGTCACATCCCTGAAAATGACTCATGGACCGAAACAATGGATGTTTGGTCCCTTTTGATAGTGGGCTATGACATGTTGGGTTTGAAATATTTTTCCCTTTCCACGTGAACAAGGTCATGTAGCAAATTCTACTGGAGCAGAATCAAAGTTTCAGATGTTGGTGGTAATTTCCACTTTCAATCAGCAGGAAGCAGTAAGGGTACAGAAGGTGTTGATGAGAAGAAATTAGATCTGCCATTCTCAGGACAGTTGCCAGAGAATTTGGGTGTAAGGTCTGTCAACTTCTGGACAGGTAAAATTGAGCTCAGATTTTGTAGAGATGGGTTGATGTTGTTTTCTTCACAGCTGTAAAACACTTTCTTATCCATTAACTGTCCACAAATCGATCCTGTTACAGAGAGAATTGTCAATAAAGGTGGAGGGTTTTCCCTCTACACACTAACACTTTTTAACTCTCTGATAATACATGATTTAAACCTGGGACAGTTTAAAAAAGTTGCAGAAATGGTAGGTAAGAACAGTTATACCATCTTCTGGCTTTTTCTAATGCCTGAGGGGATCCTCTAAGGCATGAACATTGTCATCAGTGAAGGCTGTGTGTTCTGAAGGAGTCTGTTGTAAATACATTCCATATTGCAGCTTTGCTAAATGGTGTGTTTAAAGTGTGCATAAGGTGAAGGAGAAACAAGAGTGAAACATGAATCATCGTGAACATAAACAATGAAAATGAAAGAGGAGGTAAAGGTAGATAATCAAATCAGCAGCAGATGCAAAGCTTTCACCCATAAAGAGTCTGGCAGGGGGGCGAGAGAAGCTTCCTGAGAGGTACATGAGATCTGCTGTGTCAACTGGTCAAGAGTGTGACCCTGGTTAGCTGAGGAGACCACCTTCGTTAGGTGCAGTAGGGTGCTGGGTTTGAAGTTGTTAACACTGGCTTGATAACCTTTTCTTCTTTCTTCTGCAGTGAGGAAGTATGTAAACGAGGATTCACTGTCATTGTAGATATGCGTGGGTCAAAATGGGACTCCATAAAGCCTCTGCTGAAGATTTTACAGGAATCCTTCCCATGCTGTATTCATGTTGCACTGATAATCAAGCCAGACAATTTCTGGCAGAAACAGAGGACTAACTTTGGCAGCTCTAAGTTTGAATTTGAGGTAATTTCCCCTATGGTGTATAAGTTTACATTTATTTTCTGGTTTTAAGTGTGCTCACTACTGAACCAGCATTTTAAACTCTCTGATAAATAATGTTCTAGATGAGAAGAGAGGTACATTAGGCCAGTGGTGCCAGAGGGAATGTGGTTTTCTTCGTGTGTTGTCATTTATGTTCTTTTACTGAGCGTGAGAAAGCTGGAATTGAGGGTTTGCCCCTGATGGTAGAAAGTTTGGGTTTGTATGTTTGTTGTGTTGATCTACATTGTGGTAATGGTGAGATCTCCAGCGTCCTGTGCAGAGGAAAGCAGACAGCTGAACCTTGCTGTTATATTCTTGCTGCTTCACGATACACAAAGTCAAAACTCAGTCAAAAAAGTGCTTGCTGTTTTCTCCTTAAGTTCAGTGAGGTAAGAAAGAAAGAAAATATTTCTCTCTTTTGGGGAAATATCTGCAAGACAGGAGGCTGCTCAGAATTGATACGAGAGAACTTGTCACTTCATGAGCAAAATGATCAACAAAAACTTGAAAGAAAATTTCAAATTCATTTCAGTAACAGCTTTTTTAATTTTCTTTTTTATTTTTTTTAGACGAATATGGTGTCTCTTGAAGGCCTTACCAAAGTAGTTGATCCCTCTCAGCTAACCCCAGAATTTGATGGCTGTTTGGAGTACAACCATGAGGAGTGGATAGAAATCAGAGTTGCCTTTGAGGACTACATTAGCAATGCAACCCATATGCTGTCCAGACTGGAGGAACTGCAAGATATATTGTCAAAAAAGGAAATGCCTCAGGACCTGGAAGGTGCTCGCAATATGATAGAGGAGCATTCACAATTAAAAAAGAAAGTCATCAAGGCCCCTATCGAGGACCTTGACGTGGAAGGACAGAAGCTGCTCCAGCGGATACAGAGCAGCGACAGCTTCCCCAAGAAGAACTCTGGGTCGGGGAATGCAGACTTACAGAACCTTTTACCTAAAGTATCCACCATGCTGGACAGGCTGCACTCCACGCGGCAGCATCTGCATCAGATGTGGCATGTGAGGAAACTGAAATTGGACCAATGTTTTCAGCTCAGGCTGTTTGAGCAGGATGCTGAGAAGGTAAGGGGCTGGGGAGGGGAGTGTAAATCAGTGCTGCCGCTGGCGGGAACCAAGCTTAACAGACTCAGAAGAAGTTCCAGGGATAACTGCGAATTGTAATTTTTTGTCTTCAGAGTTAATCACTAGCTTTTTAATGAGAAATAAAGGATTTCTTGATTGGGAGTGACTCTTTGTCTTCTGGAGCAAAGGGGATGGGTTAGTCATTCAGAGCTGTAAAGAGCGTAGGTAGCTCTCACCAAAGAATATTTGAAGTGATAGTGACTTTAAAGCTTTTGCTTTGGTAAGTTGTTATTCCAGACAGATGCGTTTGAATGCATCAGATGCAGATGGGTGCTGTATACTGTATAAATACAGATGAATGAGGACTACACTGGTCTCCTGTTGAGCAGCTCTTGGGATCTGAGTGACAGGCAGTTGACGAAGTCTGAAGAGGCTGATGTGGGGAACTACTTCACTGATGCAGGATTCAAAGTCCCAGGCTAAAAACTGATGTATCTCTTCTGACAGTGTATATGTCATTAACATGGAACTGAGTGATCTCAGAATGTTTTGGGCTAACCAGTCCCTTCAAATGAGAAAGCCCATGACTGTCATGGAATTTGAAAAGGAAATATGTCAGGCAGCGCGCTTTCAGACCAGGTCAAATAAGATCTGTTTTCATACAGAAGGGTTTTGCAATCACTTGTTATTAACCTGTTACCATGAAACAAGCAGCTTTAAGGAAGGGTGGGGAGTTTTTCTCCAGGAGAAGTAACTAGGCTGTGCAGTCAAGTGATAAATATTGTTTTTGTCAGATTTCTTAAAATATTTTGTGTAAGGACGCCTGAACTGGGCGAGACTGGGCTGTGCTAAACTGGTGTCTTGCTCTCCAGGTCATAAACAGATGCTTGAGGAAGATCAAAAACTGAGCAAGCATATATAATACTTCTCCTTTGTACTTCTTCCTCTGTACTTTCCCTTGTCCTCATCATTTCAGCTCAGGGACTTTACGTTACTCTGCTTTATGTTTTCTGCTGTGTTTAAAAAAGAGAAGTTTGGTTTTGGTTTGTTTGGGTTTTTTTGAAGAACCATTTAAAGTAAGTCTTTACTGAAAATAGTGGGGATGTGTAAAGAGTTGAAAAAAATCTGGTAAAGCTAGAGTTATAAAATAGTTTGGAAAGTAGCAAGCTCTTGGTCTAGTGTTGCTCTTTCAAGCCTGAAATGTTTTTTAGCAACCTTTCAGCTGCTTAATTATAGCATTAATTACAGCGTGAACAAAATACATTCTGATGATGCTCATGTGGTATTGAAAGATAACGTTCTTCATTTATTCATCTAAAATTTTCCTGTTTAACTTGGGTTTAAGAAACTGCTCGTGAAATACTTGGGCCTATGAGGTTGATCTCTGTCCTCAGATGTGGCTGCATCAGCTCCTATCTGTGTTTTCTAGGCTCCCTATTCCATGAGTAAGTCTATAGTAAACTAACGGATCTTCCTTTCAAAATAGAGGGAAATGTTAGGCATGGGAGGTGCAGCAGCTAGCGTACCTGGGTCTTTATTCTCTCATCAGCCACTAGAAAAAGATCAAGAAAAAGGTTACTTTAGTATCCCAACTCACTTTTTGGACTAAGGCCCTTATTTTAGTGCTTGTGTCAGATTGGATTTCGTCGCAGATCGGATTTTCTTTATCAGCGTGTGTCTGTACGGTTTAGTTAGGTGTGGGAAAAGGCTGGGTTTTTGTTGGGAAAATAAAGTGTGTTGGAGTGGAATAAACACGTTCATTTTTCAGGACTTGTACAACTCTTTGCACAAGAATTTGGGGCTGGTTCAGGAGAAGGCAGAAAAGGGGCAAGGTGGGAGGGAATCTGGTTGGAATTGCCGTGTGGGTGTCTGAATGGAGCAAAGGCAGGCTGCCTGGAGAAGGGTGGGCACAAGCAGGACCAGTGTCTAATTTAAATAATATTCTAACAAATCTTCACTGTAGTCTAGATAAGAAACCAAAAACTTTAGGAGTATGTGATCAACTGTTTAAGCTCTTAAAACTCTCTGGTTTGTTTATTTACAGACTATATGGTATTGTGTCTGCTGATTTCATTTGTCAAATGGCTGGAATAGTGGATTTGATAATACTGCTGGTTGTTAAAAGAGCACACGTTAAAAGATATTCAAATGAAGACTCACTGCTCATGGCTACCATTCTTTTTCTAAAGAATCTTTTTCACCTTATCTGGAGAGTAGATGGGTCTTTTGAGCTGAGCAGTAGTAAAGATTTGAGGACCATTGCAGGGGAAGTGGTGACGAGGGTGTTAAACTTAGCTTTTTTACTGTGTTGCTTTGTCTTTGAAAACTTTTTTCTTCTAGTGCTGCTGTTTACAGTTCCTCTGTTGATCATTGTCAGGGAAGGTCTTTCCTAAAATTTATTTGAATATTAAAATACTTCCCCCCCACACACACCCCGAACCCCCAAACAAGTGTACTTAAAGATTAAACTTAAACTTAACCTGAAAGAAGATAATGTGTAACTCTGTGCTCAAGCGTAGGGTGTTTTTTAAATTTGTTTAGTAATAGAAAATTTGTTTTCAAATCTGTTGTGAAGTTATGAACTAAAAATATTAAGTTTGTTGGTGAAGTACTCGATCAGCAAGAATGAATTTATATTTAATTTCCATGAGTTGCCATTTTCATTCTAAATTGCTAAGCTGCCAGCATCATGAAATGCTGACACTAGGGAATGTATAAGCTTGGTAACTCAGGGCTGTCTCCAAGCCTGTTTGTTTACTATGACTTCTTTGTAGTAATGAAGTATATGACTGTATGATTTTACTGTAGCTTTTCAAGGTGAACACCTATAGTAAAGATTTAACAGCCTCAGCTGGTCCAAAAAGTGAGATTTCAGCAATGATTTGGTTAAAATGTATGGTAACTTATAACAGAAAGAGCATCAGTGTTAATTTTCTTGGCCTTAGACTCTTTCTGTCTTCCGTGTTCACAGATTTCTCACAACACTGTGAGATTTCTGACATAACAAATGAGTAATTTTTTTTTTTTCCCTTAATATTTTCTTGTAGATGTTTGACTGGATCACACACAACAAAGGTCTGTTTCTGAACAGCTACACGGAGATCGGAACCAGTCACCCCCACGCGATGGAGCTTCAGACACAGCACAGTCACTTTGCCATGAACTGTATGGTAAGAGTAGGCTTCACAGCACTCGCGTGTTGTCTGTTCTACGTTAAGGCAGAATTCATAAATCATAAACATAAATAATTCCTTCTGTGACAAGTAGTGCAAATTTGTATTTGAGCAGTGAAAAGATAAAAACACAAAGAGGGAAAATAAAGGATAGCCAAGTACGGAGGTTCATTGATCAAGCAACAAAATTTTGACCCAGTGGCAGTATTCAGCAACCTCAGCAGTTCTCATAAATATAAGCATGCCAACTTCTGTAAGCTGGACTGTGGTTCAGTACTGCTTCGAGTCTTGCAGTCGATTTCAGAGAACCTTGTGTAATACAAAATTTCATGCACCATGTGGAAAAAAATAGCTTTCAGGATCTTCTGAACAGATTGCAACACAGACAAAAAGTTCTGAAAAGTAGTGGTCAAAAGCTGAGCCTGGTGTTGTCGTTTTCCATACTTTTAAGAAGACACACTTATATCTAATACAGTAGAATGTAGCTAAAACAAATTTCTTTGTCAAATACCATCTTTGGATGAGCTGTCAGCCCGCTGCAATGAGAAATCTGGATTTTAACTTTAAGTGAAAAATGTTTTCGGCTTCATGGGTTCCTGTTTGATCACGAGGACTAAATTCTGAAGTACGCTTTAAGTCCTTTTCTCTAGGAGGATTGGAGGTGTTTAAATGATTTTGGGAGTCTGGGCCTAAATCCAGTCCCTGGCTGTCAGCTCAAGGAAGGAAGAACAATACCAGTCTTGTTAGAAATTAACATCCTTAGCAGTCCAGGGGTGGGAATTGAATTAAGTTTGGACAAAACCATCAAAACAAACTGCAAGAGGGTGTGTTTGTAGGACAAGACTACTAATTGTGGAGAGAGCAGCAAAGTAAGCTTGTGTAGGTTATGCATCTTGCTGAAATATGACAGAAGGCAGCTCTTGTGTAGCTAGAGTTAAGGCCATAGAAGGCCATGGGTAGAGAACGTTTATTTTCTTCTTTTGCAAGTCAGCCAGTTTGCAAAAGCTTAAAAAAATAAAAATCAATATGAACTTTGTGAAGAGAGTAAAGCAAATGCTGTGGAACATTGTAAATAAGTTATGTATCATCATACATGAATGTAAGTTTGACCTTTGGGTTTGAAGGGGTAGGTTCACTCCACAGGCATGTGATGGAGTACCTCGTCGTTGCTCATTGCTCTGGGTATGAAGTAGAGCAGAAAGAAACTTGCAGAAGGACGGTAGGCTTCGCTGACACAAGATGTAGTAATTTTGGATGGCATTCCAGGCGGTTCTCAGGCCTGTGCTCTAAAGGTTAAATTCTTCTTCTGTCAGCCTGTCCTGATATTAGTCACGTTGTCCTCATTCTTTTTTTTTTTTTCCCAAATGGGATGACTTTCTTTTTTTTTTTCCTGCTTCCATACTGTCCAGATGTTATCAACAGTAGGAAGAACTCAAGCAATGTAGCGTAGTCCCTCCTACTCTGTTTTTAATGTTAGTCTTTTGCTGTTAATCTCTGTTTTGCCTGTATTAGTCAAATGCATTAATTACAGATTATTTTTTTCTCAGTCTGTACAATGATTTCTTGAAGCATTCAAGGTGCGGTTTAAATTTGGAGCAAGTTAACCAGTCCAAATATTCAAGAGGGGAAAAACAAGCTCCAGTTTTTCGGTGTGTTTCCATAGTGCAGGCCCCCTCTAAAACACTGTTTCCTTGGCACAGAATAGGAAAATTTAAAATGCCAATCAATCAGTCCCTGGTTTTGATTTCAGCAGCGTTCAGGTTTGCTGGGCTTTATTTGGTTAAATGGCAGAAGGATTAAAATGAAAGTGACCAAAAAAATTTGTGTGAACTGATTGCATTTTGGCAGGCCTTATTTTTCACTGGCTTTTACCTGGAGAAATGTTGGGTGATCTTAGCTCCTGCAAGGATGTTCAGCTTCTTCCTGACCACTCATCACACTCCATTTAATGAGCTGCTCTTCGTTCATTATTCCTGTCAGTGTGACTCTTTAGTAAACTGAGTTAATTTAAGATCTCCTGTGTGCAGGCTCTAACACTAGAGATAGAATTTAACTTTTAAACCATCTGCAACCATGCAAATTTATCCAATTAAATAGAGTAGAGGAAGGAAGAATGGCAACTACGCATTAAGTTTATTATATACAGGAGATACTGAAAGCTTTTCATTGTGCCCCTGATTGGACCCTAATAGATCTTGCTTCCCTGGCAGTTTCCTTGGGCTCGTGTTAGGTGGGAAAGGGTTGTTCAAAGGATAAATGTTGCCCAGACAGATAAATGCAACCTCTTGCACTTGCTCAGGGTTTAACCCCGATAATTGATGCTGCAGCTGCTTTTCCCGATGCATTGTGGTTGCCGCAGGGCCCATGCTCCTTTCCCAGCAGGTGCTGCCCTCGCTCAATAGCTGGCTCTCCCATCTCCCCTTATTTCCCAAGCAGCAGCTTGGCTTTCTAGGAGGTGCAGGAGGGCAACTTCTGCAGCTGCTCATGCCAAAGTCGGGTGAGAAAGAGCGGCGGCCTTTGGGTAAGATGCCAGCATTTTAATCTGGTCTTCCAGTTTGAAAATGAGCCACCATTGTGAAAGCTCCTTAGTTCCTGTCATGAGCAGGAGTTGGTTCCATCAAGGGCAAAGAGGATTTGCTGAATAGTTCTTCTTTTTTTTTTACCCTTGTAATGGCTTTCTGCCATTTTTAGAATCTGATTTTCAGTATTGCTGCTCAGAGTAGTTGGAATTTTAAACCGAATGTTGTAAAAAAATGAAGACTATGTCGGGGGAAGAGATTTTTATTGTACTTTCAGCAGTTTCATTAGCAAGCGATATGTCTAAAGATCTTGTGTGTTCAGTATGCGGTTGCACTTCAAGGTAGCAGGAATAAGTTCATGGAAATCTTAAGCTTGTAATGAAACAGTCCCGGAGAGAAGCTGGATCCAGCGCAGTGATGCAGGCTGAAGATGGACAGATGTTTGGTTACCGTTGCTTAGCACACAGGTTGATGCAGCTAAAAAAGATGCCGTGAAAGGTAGTTCCTATCTTCACACACAGATCTGTGACCTTCTATTGCCAAATTCAAGGAGCTGTGCACTTTATAGAGCAGTTAGACCCCACATTCCCTGACTATGTAAAAACATAAAATCCCAATGATTCTCCTCTTTAGAGACGAGGATGGGCCTGCTTTCAACAGCAGTAAATTGCTGTTCTCGAGTCATGAGATTTATTTCAGTTAAGCATGACTCAGTTTCAGCTTGAAATTCCTCTTTGGATAGCTAAAGCGATGCTTCACTTCTCAGAAGAGGTTTTTAGTACCTTTTAAGGGAGAAACTTGCAAATAAGGTATCTTAGGGGTTGCAAATGCAAAAATTATCTGTTGAGTTCTTGAACTGCAAAAACAAAGTACCCAGGATCGTACAAGCAGTCAGACTTGCATGAGAGAGTGGGAGACACTGATTCTGTGTCTGTCTCTCTCTGTACAGTCCCTGCACTGAGGGCCAAAATGATTGGAAAATGATGCCAAAGGAAACTTTCTTTGGGGAAAGCTGAGTCTTGCTGAATTAAAGGGTTTGCTATGACTATTTATTGTCTCAGGGCTGACAGAACCATCAGTAGAAGCTATGTTTATTAGCCATAATCCAAAAAGTCCTGTGTCAGTTGTAAGCATATTGCTAAGTTGATTACTAATGCTTTCAGAACAGGCTGTTTGCATATAGTAAGGCTGCCGTATCAAGGTAGTAATCAAATAATTAATGTCACCCAGAAAGAGTGCCAGAGATGAGCACCGTTGAGATATTTGGGAGCTCAACATAAAAGTTGGAACACAACGCTTGAATGTCACTGCGTTAAAGAGTTAATTTTTGCAAAGCTGACTTACTTGACTTGGCTTGCTCAAATCTAGCCACAGGGACTGGTACAAATAAAACATTAAAGAAGGTCAGGTGAGGTAAAATCAGCTTAGCTGACAGCGAGTATGACTTCTTTGCATCATTTGTACTACTGAGTATATTTCACTCTTGAGATTATTTTAAATACATATTTTTGTGACCATACAGAATTGTCACTTGAGGTAGGCTTAAGCACCGTCTGAATTCCAGACTGCCCTGGGTCCTATGAGACTTCAGGAAATGAGAGCAAGACCACAAGTTGTATATCGTGTTTCTCAGATTGCTTTGAAATGCAGATTTTCTCTAAAACCTTTGTGCAGAACAGTGAACAGTAGTAAGAGAGCTCTTCTGGCTTGAGACCGGGAGGAGCGGAGGGCAAGGAACGTCTGTTTTCTGCTTTTTGGTGTTTTCTTTTGTTTTTTAAACTAATGGATTGCTCATGCAGGGCTCTGTAAAAATCATAGAATGGTTAGAGTTGGAAGGGACCTTCAAGATCATCCAGTTCCAACCCCCCTGCCCTGGGCAGGGACATCTCCCACCAGAGCAGGTTGCTCCAAGCCCCATCCAGCCTGGCCTTGAACCCCTCCAGGGATGGGACAGCCACAGCTTCTCTGAGCAACTTGTTCCAGCGTCTCACCACCCTCACACTGAAGAATTTCTTCCTAATAAATAGTCTTAATCTCTCCTCTTTCAATTTAAAACCATTACCCCTTGTCTTATCGCTCCACTGCCTGATAGAGTCACACCCCACCTTTTGTGTAGGCTCCCTTCAGATCCTGGAAGGCTGCTCCAAGGTCTCCCTGGAGCCTTCTCTTCTCTAGGCTGAACAGCCCCAGCTCTCTCAGCCTGACCTCACAGCAGAGGTGCTCCAACCCTCTGATCATCTTGGTGGCCCTCCACTGGACCCGTTCCCAGAGGTCCATGTCCTTCCTGTGCTGAGAAATATAACTTAGTGGTCCATACATAATAGTCCCTGGTGGAGATGTTCTCATTTCACAGGTTTAGTCAAGGGTCAACTTCCCTTGGTTTTTGGGCCAGTCATTTATTATGAAAAAGTGAATGTAAGTGAAAAATAAGAGGAAAACAAGGTGGTGATGGACTGTGTAGTCTTGCTGTAAGATTCCCCAGGCCCACCCTGAAAATGTTAGGCTGAAATTTACATTTCACTCATTCCAGTGGTGATAGCAATGGTTAAATAGTTACCTGAGAGTATTTTGAGGATCCTTGTAGTTGAAGAACAGGTTAAACGCTTTCCTTAATTGCAGTCTGGATGTTGCTAAGTTGGTTTTTTTGTTTGGTTGGGTTTTTGTTTGGTTTTTTTTTTTTTTTTGTGGTTTTTTTTTTTTTTTTGTGGTTTTTTTTTTTTTTTTGTGGTTTTTTTTTTTTTTTTGTTTTTGTGGGTTTTTTTGTTTTGTTTTTGTTTTTGTTTTTTTTTTCCAAGGGAAGAGATGAGGTGATACCTTTAGTTGCTCTGCAGCCTTCGTCTTTGAAGTCTGGATCCCCAAATGGAGAGTTTTACTGGTGCTGCAAGAGCAAGAATAGAAGATATGTTAGAAAACGTTTAAATCATTAAAGCAGATATTATTTCAGACGTTAATGCTGCACCTTGTCTTGGTGGCCATTTTTGTGTGAAATAAATAATTTGGAAATTCCATTGCTCAAACACTTCTATCACAGACAAACAGTTCAAACTGGCTGCAGTCTGTATAGAGGTACCGGTTGTGGTGGTTGTGGACCATGTTACTGGGGTGGTTGTTGATAACCGAATGCTTAATGAACAACCTCTGTGTCAGAAAACTACTGTTTGAAATCTTGGAGCTAAAGAAGCATTTCCTAAACGGGTCTGGGGAAACCAGGAAATGAAAAAGAGCCTCCAGGGCATCTGCCAGTTCTATTTTGTATTAAGTGTGATAGAAATTCAGTTAAGCTGGCAGGCTGTCACCTATATTTTCCCCTGTGTGCTGGCCTTTCAGGCATACACCAAAGAATGACACAGTGCTCTACAGTCTGTGCTGGGCTGCTGATCTGTGTTGCCTTGCTGAGCAATACTTTTTTTTTTATATGTATGCTCACTTTAGGGAATAATTCTGTGATTAGGAGCTTTCTGGATATTTTAAGGTGGCTTTTCAGCTTCTGGCTGAGGGGCATTGTGAGACAAGATGATTGTGCTGAGTACATTGGTGTGCTTCCTATGCACACTGTAATGCTGTAACTTGAATTGTTTCCTTCTTAGTTTTGTTGCAATAGCTGTGTGTAACACAATGAATGAAATGCAGTATCGCTTCAGCCTTTCACTTTTTAGGCAGTTGATACACATTTAGAGGCTGCAGATGTTTTACACGGATTCATATGATATAAATGAGGTAGCTAAATAAGTCTTTAACAGTTCTTACCTCACAGCTATTGTATCTTTAACTGAAACCAGGATGTCGATCTGTGCAGTGAGATGTCAGTCCCTAGGGAATAAGCACCAGCTTACTTGGAGCAGAGCTTCTCAAGCAGCGCACAAAATATGCAGTTGTCATATAATAATGGCGGTGGACCTGCCTGTCCTTTTAGAAAACTGAACAAAATTTGTTTACTTTCAAGGGTCGGGTGAAAACATGCCAATTGTAGCGAGTTCCTATTTGAGATTCTTTTTTTCCTTAACTAAATCTGTCTCTTTTGGGTCATTGCATTCTAAAATACTGAGACTTAAACCTTTAGTAGATATATCAGGTAGTGAGGGATATGATAGTTGGCAGGGGGGAAGGTTGAGATTATTATAAGATTATTATTATTTTATTTTTTTTTAGAGGGGAAGAATGTGGTATACATAGCTTGGAAAGCATTCAGCTCTCAGTATTCATACTCCTACAGGGGGATTCTTCCACACACACGGAGCCAGCTTGCCATGGGAAAATGCATGCATTTTAACCACGTGGTCTGCTAACTTCCACTCATTTTTCCCTCCTTCTCCACAGAATGTGTACGTGAACATAAACCGCATCATGTCGGTGGCAAACCGCCTGGTTGAGTCTGGCCACTACGCTTCACAGCAGATAAAACAGATCGCCAGTCAGCTGGAGCAGGAGTGGAAGGCCTTTGCCGCAGCCCTGGATGAACGCAGCACCTTACTGGAGATGTCCTCCATCTTCCACCAGAAAGCTGAGCAGGTTAGTGAACGAGCACCAACAAAAAGGAGTTGTGCTGTTTGCTTTTGATTTAGACAGAAGTACCAGAGTGATTGAAAAGGTTGGCAAGAAAGCCAGAGCATTCATTTCAGCTGGTACTCCAAACAAAAACTTGTTCTCCTCAGGACAGCCCACTACCCTCATATTCTCAGCAAAATATCTTTCCCATATCAATGAAAGGTAAAACTTAGCCAGATTAGATCTAAGAATCGAAATGAAGTGGGCATAAATGCTGAACTGTATGAAACTTTCAAGTTGAAAGAAAGGAAAAAAAATGAATAGTACAGTCAGTATTGATACAACACCTTTCACACATCCAGGAATCATCACTTGTTCTACTGCCCTCACCACTCCACCCCAATCAGTCCTTGAGTATCGAGATTTAACTCCTAGTAGAAAACTAAGTTGAACTGGCCTGGAAGTTGAGAAGCTAATTAACTGTCTTCTGAATCTGAAATTGTGGTGGGAATTGTTTACTTAGTATCCCATAGGAGAATTCTCCTGTATTAAACAAAAAATTTAGCTTTAGGCCTATACCAATTATTTTAATTAAGTCATTAACAGTGGGTAACTACCAGAGAAGAGGTGTATGTAGGGGAAATAGGGATAAATATCCCCAAGTTAGTAGTCTTGATGGTGAAAGCATGTTTTCCCCTCGAGGGAATTCAGTTCTGAAGGAGTTGCTGTGTGTGTGCGGTTGAGTAACCCATTGATTTTATAGACTGTCTGCTCTGCACCTCTCTGGAGAATTTGGAGAGCAGAGGTTCTTGGATGGTTATGGCTGGCTGAAGTTCTGGTGTGCTGTGTGGCTGCTGTAGATACTTTTCTTTCTGTTAGCCTCGCTAAATTGGATCCAAGAAAAGGTTACATGTCTGATTTAACTTTAATTTGGAATAAATGAAGGAACCTCTTGGGAGCTGATAACTGCAAAAATAGAGAGAGGCAGTGCACTTCATTCTAAAATGTTGTTTGTTTTTTTCCCCAGAATTATGCTACGCAGCTTCATAGATGTCAGGAAATTAGAAATTGAGATGCAAATATGCATTGCTTTTCATTATGTTAGTGGTGACGTTGGTTTACTGTCTTCAGACTAAGGTTAAGTATACAAACTGATGCCACTAAATCAGTATTTTGGCAGGTTTTATAGAAAAATCATAGATTCATAGAATAGTTTGGGTTAGAAGGGACCTTTAAGGTCATCTAGTCCACTCCCCTTGTAATGAGCAGGAACGTCTTCAACTAAGTCAGGTTGCTCAGAGCCCCATCCAATCTTACCTTGAATGGTTCCAGAGATGGGGCATCTGCCGTCTCTCTGGCAACCTGTTACAGTGTTTCACCACCCTCACTGTAGAAGTTTTCTTCCTTACGTCTGGTTTGAATCTGCCCTCTTTTAGTTTAAAGCTATTATGCCTCGTTCTGCTGCTACAGGCCCTGCTAAAGAGGAAAAGAACATCTAAAAAGGAGCTGAAGGTATAATGGTCACAAGCCATCTTGAAGCATTTGATAGTGTGGGGTATCTTACCAGTATTGATGCTTTTCTAATTATTCAGGGTTACAATTAAGCGCTGTCAACCATACCAAAAAGGGAGAGGGATGGTGAAACATGAACAGATAGGTATATCATGAATCAAGGGCCATCCTTTTCCATAAGAAAATGATGCTCATCAGAATTCAGGGGAGTAAATTTTGCACGTGTGTGCTGGGCAGCTGTGGGAGGGGTCGGTGTTACCTTCTTGAGCACTAAATGTAAATGTGAACAGGAGGAAAGAGAAGAATGAGAGAAAATAGTGCAGCATCTGCTGAGATTAATTTACTTTCTAATTGCTTCTTCAGTGGTTTTTATTTTATGATTAACTGTGACGGTTTGTCATAGTTGCTCTGGAAGATACCTGACTGATAGAGTAGCTGTTTCATTAAGAGTGGAGAGCAAGTTCAAGGAAAACAGAGTTTGGAATGAGAGGAATGACCCTTTTAGAGACTGGTGATGCTTGACTTACATTAAAAAAGATTATTAAAAAATAAGCAGCCAAAGAAATAACGCATCCTTCTTGAATGCATGTCTTTCCCTGCAAGGGCCAGGTGAGTGTCACTGCCTGCTGTCAAACACAGGGAAGACTGCACCCTACTGTCAGCGCCTGATGGGTGCCAGAGGTGTACTCTGTGGTCCCACGTGGAGCTTCTTTTAATGTTCAGTGCTTGACGTTAGAGATTTTAAAAATTGTCCCTTGATGAAATGAGAATGAAGCATCCCAAGTACTTCAACACCCTTCCCCTCAGCTTTCAAACAATAATGGAGTACCAGAAATGATCTGTGGATTAATTTTTTCTCAAAAGACTACATGTGCTCCAGGAATTAAGATACATATGATGAGAGAAATGGCTTCTGAGATTTGATCTTGACCTGAATATAGGTCAAACTTCATTTACAGATGCAGCCAAGTACATGGGGTATGAATTTTAACAGCTATGAAAACTACTAGAAAAACAGATGTTTTGCCTGTTCCCTTTCCCAGCATAACGAGGGTATAAAATTCATGCCCCCTAGCTGTCAAAAATAAGTTGACAGAACTTCAGCTGTGCGTACAGCTACGATAGCAGTTTCTTGTCTGTCAAGAGAGATTAAACTTCAGATACAAGTTAAATTATCTGCAGAAGAGATTCTGTTGCAGTATCCTCAATTTCCCCTGCAAGGCTTGACTTGAGCAGCTCTGCTGACCTAGCTGTGTGCTCGAAGTTCGGCGTTAGTCCTGTGAGACCCCCACTTAAGTTGTAAATCCCTTACATGCTTGCTGCTGTAGCGGCTTGCCAAGTGGATTTAGTGCTTCTCTGCGTCTAGGAGTTAGTGCTTTGGGGACTGGAGCATGACTTTGCTGTGCTCTGACACTGCTTTGCCTCCTCGGTGATCTCCTTCCAGCAAAAGACAACTGTGGAGTGTTTCAGTGAACAGTTCACCATTAATTCTTTTTGTCTGTGTGCATGTGCAAAGTGACTCGGTTTTCTTTGAAGAGAGAGAGAAGGTGAGGTGATATCTCACGATCATCTGCACAGGGAGTTGATGGGTAAGAGCGGAGGGTCTGGACTTGAAAGTTTTATCGTATTCTACTGATTTGTATATGCAAAACCTAAATTAGTCTTTCCTGCATCTGAAATGGTAGGTGCAGGGTGAAGTAAACTTTTGTTTAGCTGCAAAGTCAAGAGGAAACTTGAAGCACCATTATTGCCAGCACTTTTTTTGGTTCTGAAGACTCTCAACATCCAGCTAAGCCTTGCCTGTCTGTGAATGCTTCAGAGTTCCATATATCTAAAAGCAGAAGTATAATCAGGCTTAAATATTTGTTTCCATTTTGATATAAACTTCATTTTGCTCAGTTCAGAAACACATAAAATGCTTTTCCCTTTAAAAAGTCGTTTCAGTGGCTGTCACATAGATGCCAATCTTTTTGTATATTGCCAACATTTGTGTACTTGTTGATAAAGCCCTAAATCAAGGAGAATGTTTTGGTTTTTATCTCTGCAGTACATGAGCAATGTGGACTCATGGTGTAAAGCCTGTGGTGAGGTGGAGCTTCCCTCAGAACTGCAAGATTTAGAAGATGCTATCCATCACCATCAGGGGATATACGAGCATATTACCTTGGCTTACTCTGAGGTATGTGGCTTGTTTGTTTCCTTGGGTTGCTGACTTTGATAAAATGGTGTAACGCTTGGATCGTAAAGTGGCATCACTTGTTGCATAGCGCCTTAGTTAGAAATTCAAAGTGCCTGGCTTCTTTTTTAATTTATTGTACTGGATGTTGCTACTGTTGTTCACAAGTTAAGCGTTAAGTCTTCCCCTTCGTCAACTCAAAGACATTTAAAAGGCAAGACGGAACCGTGTGTAGTCCGGAGAACCCATGCGGTGTGCTAAGTGAGTTTTAATTAACCGTTGCATGTTACTACCTTTTAATGGCAGTATGACACTGCTGTTCAAGTGTTCGCTAGCTGGGTATTCTTTGGGAAAGCTTGGATTGCTTTAAGCATGTTTTGGAAAATCCATCTCTGAAACTGTCTCAAAAAAAGAGGCTTAATCATCAAAGCGCGTCATTTGACAAGCCAGAAGGTGATGTTCTTAGTTCTGCTAACCTCAGAGACACTTAAATGAGCCAGCATGCCTACGTGGCCAGCACACGTATGGTGAGCATGTCCCATGCTGCTGCTCTAATCTTGGGTTCCGCACGAAGTCATAATATTTCTTAGTATTTCTGATAGTTGAATTTACAACCGAAGATAAACTGCTTATCCTAAAAGCGGCCTAGAAAGTGATTACTAAAATATCTATTGTTTTTATTAAAATTCTGGGTTCTCTCATCTGCTTCAGGTAGCTGAAGTGAGAAATTAAATGGGTTTTGGCTTCACTGTTGGCTAACAGATATTTTCTGTATTTCCCGTTAAGCTTCTCTTGCTTTCTTTTTCTGGGGTTGTTCTCATCAGAGGACAAAATTATTTTTTTTCCTGTTAAATTGGACAGGTGTTTTTCTGGATTAAGTACAGCTGTTTCTGTTCTCGGGAAAGTTGCATGAAATTGTGCATTTGGCTAAAAAACGATCAGTAGACACAGGATATCTTAGGCCATAGCTTGCACCTCCTTTTAAAAGGAGCTTGTGGGATTGAATTCATGGTTTTGATTTATATGTTACATTAAAGATAAAACTACTTTCTGATGAACCAGCTCTGTTATGAGCAACTGAATGATGAGTCTGGCCACGCTCCATTGGGCAGTAATGGAGGGTAAGGTTAGTACTGGTGGTCAGTCTTACTCCTAGGATATTGAAACGGTGTTTTTTAAATACCTGCCATCTCAGGGCCTCCATGAACTTCACCGTGAGTTGGATGTCCAGAGCTCACCTGAGTTTGTTGCTCTTTTGTCTAAAATACACACCGATATCCCTGTTCCTGATATACGCCGCCTTGCTATGTCAACTGATCTAATGACCTACCAAAGCACACCTTTGCTGATAAAACTTGTGATCTTACTGTACATACCTGTTTTAACTCACTCTTGAGAGTGTGTTTTGTATGAAGGTTTCAACATTATAACCTCTCTTTGTAGGGAGGATCCCTTTGTAAAATGAGGGACAGAGGCATAGCATGGTCTTTCTGTAGATGTATGTGGAGAGAGGCAATCTAGGATGCACATTCCATGGAGTGCAGGAAGAAATAAGGCAGCTAGGGCCGTCTGGAGTAATGATTAATAAAGCATTGAAGTTGAAATAGTGGAACTTTTTAATTTGGGATTGTTTATTTTGGACTGGTGTCTTTGTGGGGCTTTTTTTTCACCAGGGGTGTGACTGGATTAGAGCCTGCTGTTAAGTGTAAATAAGTCGTGTGGATTACCATGTTAAATACTGCTTGATTCCTGGTGATGCATAATGAAAATAAATTAGATGGGTAGATTATAGGATTGTTCTGGCAAGTACCTTGAAAATTTATTTCAGATTTCAAAGCTGTAGCTTTCAACTTTGGAATAGCTAAGATTGGTGCTGCTCAAAAGAGAACCCAAGATGTGGTGGTTTTCTTCTGATCTCAGGTCATTCCTTTTCCCCATCTGGTAAAGCAATAGCTTTGTCTTTAGCAACCAGAATTGGTGCAGAAATAACAGCTGTATGTGCATGTACACTTGTGCTCCTCCTTGGGACAGAAGTGTTCGTTTTGCCTTACTTAAACACGCGTTCCTTTTTGAAGATTGATGAAGCTGTCTTTCCGTGTGAAGATATTACAGGAGTATTGCTTGGCATTATTAGATGTACGGCTGCATTTCTGTTGCAGCACGGAGCTCCTTTCATTTTGTGATGAATGAACAGTGGGAGGAGAGAGAGCGGAACGCCGTGGAAATTACACCACTTTGTCATTCATTTGAGATTACAATGTCTTGACAACATGATTTGGTTCCAAAGTAGAAGACAGTAATTTTAGGAGACTAAATGCTTTCAAGGCTAGACAGTCTGATTTTTACTGAGGATAATTACCGTATATTACTAGAAAAGTAACTTACAAGCTCGTGTGCTTGAAAATCCAATAGCTGTGCCTTAAATGAAGGTATAGATCTCACTGAAATCTTCAGGTAGTCATACACTGGGAAGGAGGAAAACTTTAATGTGTTAACTCCAGAGAGGAAATGAGCGTGATGATTTATTTGTAGAGCTAATAAACTAAGCGGATTCAGGGGCTGTCACAATTAATTGATTATTATTTTTTTCCCCTAAATTTAATAGACTCTGGATAGATAACTAAAGTCTGTTATCTTGAATTATTTGGGAGACTTGGTCTAAGTTACTGCTTTGGATACAGAAAAGAAAAAAGTCCTGTAACTACTATAGACTATGCTCTCTTTCTGCCTGACGACTTTATAAGATGTAATTTTCCAAGTGAGCTCCATTCTCTGTGTTGATACCACTGAAATGAAAGCTTATATTGGAACTGAAAAATAAACTCACTTGTAAGCTAATAATTAGAAAAGAATTCTCATTCTGGTCTGGTTTACTACTGAATAGCAAATTTTAAATGTGCCTAGATTTGGTGAAAATTGTTGAAAATAGCCACTGGGGGAAGGCCTTGACAAATTTGCTGGTTTTAACACGGTGTTGATTTGATGGATTCAGACCATTGTTTACACTCCAGTCTTGTGGGTTTGGATTCATTTTTCCTGCCCGTTAGATGAGCAATTACAGAAGTTCTTCGCAGATAGCTGAATATTACTGAATTGTACCCGTTTCCTGAGCTCCATGCTCTAAGTGACAGAATAGTTAAAAGGCAATGAAAGGTGCTTTCAGCAGTCTTGCCAGGTGCTAAACATTAATAGTGACCAGATAAGATGGGATTATTGCTTTTTAATTAGCCCGCAAGGTAAATCTGAATATTTTCGTAGTGGTTTGAGTCAGGGAAGACAACAATTAGAAGCAACTAATGTTACTTGTTGGCAACAGTAGTTAAGTCTGTTTTGGAAAAGAGCATCTCTCTGTGCTGCATGGAAAGGTTTTAAGTGACTTAATCAGGTTTAATTTTACCTTACCAGCGTTTTGGCTTTGGCTTACCAGTAACAGTAATAATTTAGAAGTTGTAAATTGCATCAGATCAAATTGTGTTTTAAGTTTATACCTGTTGGTCTAAATGTATTGATCAAATTAATATTATCCTATAGAAAATAACCTCACAGTTCACTTCTACAGCAAATGAAGAGAGATGCTTCTGGAAGGATAATTCTTGGCAAATGCTTAATTTTAGGTGTTTTCTTGAGTAGAGAAAGAGCTGAAAGATATTAATTCAAGTTAGACTTCACCTGTTAAATAAAAAAAAAGATCACTTTATAGGAAAAACACTCTTAAGATAATAGAAAAATGGAGAGACAGGCTGTTATTTAGAAGAGTGCCACTTCTTGAAATGGTCTTATGTAGCGGGAGAATACACCTTGTCTCTTTTTTTTTTTTTTCTTTTTTTTTTTTTTTTTTTTCCTCTGTAAAAACTGCATGTAATCATACCAGGAATAAAAAAAAAAAAAAAATCTTCACTGGTGCTTCTTGAGTTCTTGGAGAGATCTAAAATGGGGAGAGAGGTTGCGAATGAAATAATAGTCTAACAAGCTTTTGTCATAGAGGTGAATTCTTGGTCCTCTCTGGTGGTCAGGTGAGCCAAGATGGGAAGTCACTTCTTGACAAACTTCAGAGACCTTTGACTCCTGGCAGTTCCGATTCCCTCACTGCTTCTGCCAACTACTCAAAAGCTGTTCATCATGTTCTGGATGTCATCCATGAAGTTCTGCACCACCAGCGCCAACTGGAAAATATTTGGCAGCATCGAAAGGTCCGCTTGCACCAGCGGCTTCAGCTGTGTGTTTTTCAGCAGGATGTTCAACAGGTAGGTTTGATTTCATGCTCTCTAAATGCCTTTGTCAGCCTGTGATTTGTTGTTTGTTGTGTTGACAGGTAGGGTTTGATTGCTAAACCCTGTGTTCTTCAATTCAACAGTTGAGTAGTTCCATGGGATTGACCAACTGATTCCAAGTCCTGTGTGTTATCAGAGAGTGTTGACTGTTGCAAGTAGAAATTGTACATACTTAGCCCACAAAGGGACAAAATTGAACTTAGAGATGTTTCTGGTAGAGTGATACTGCTAACACTCCTAAGGTCAAAATTTTCGGGCCTGAAAGAACGCTACTAATGGCTTGCAAGCCAGAGCTTAGTAAAATATACTTGTGTTATTATTATTATTTTTAATATACATTTATTAGGTCTTCAGTGACCTCGGGTGTCTTCTCTGTCCACTCTGGATAAATATGCTGCTTCTCTTTCATTCATCTGCCCACCTCAAGGACTCCATCTGAGTTTCTGTTGTAAAAATCACTGGTTTCCATCTTAACTAATGAAGATGAGAATGCTTGCTACTTGCTCTACATCAAAATGATACTGATTTCACCCCATGTTTCCCTTGTGGCTTTTGGAGGTGGTTCCAGTGCAGAATACTGTTTGGGTTGGTTTTGGTGGGGTTTTTTTGAGAAAGTTTTTCCACATTTTAACTATCTGAAGATTAGAAATGCAGAGGTTTCCATCTTCTCCTTCTGAATGTTAAGTCAGCACCGAGTAAGTCGTGGAGATCAGAAAAGTGAGTGTGTGCACAGTAGGTGAAGGGGGGAGGCAGGGATAAGGACAGGATAGTAACGTGGGAAACACTGGTGAATATGAGCACCTTGAATCTGCAAGAGATAAAATTGTTTATTTCTGCAAATGGCCTATACAGACACACATTTTATACCTCATTTTACATGAACAGTGAATGTGTCAAGACGAAGCTGTCTTTCCATAGGAGTTTCTTCTTATTGTTCTTATTATTCTTTCAGTATTGGTGCTAGAAAAATAAGTATTTTTCTAGATCCCATATAGGGCATAAGGATGGTTCTGCTGAGACTGCAGCTCCAGCTTAATTGCGTTGTTAGAGCAGCTTGCTGCAGTGGAGGACAGTATCATTCACTCTTTCACTGAAAAGTATTGAGCCTCTTAAAGCCTTACGTGTTACTGAACTACCAGAGTGAGTTACATTTGCTTTCAATGTCAGTAGAAGAGTCCTGAGTGGGTTGGTGTGATGGTTTCTGCAACTCTTAACATCTTCAGGAAGAGGAGGAAAATGCATCAATTAAGAGTGCCAAATTGCTAATATCGATGCCAGCTGATGGTGCTGTCCTTGGGTCAAGGTGGTATGCAAAAACTCGCTGACAGGCAAGAGTGTACCTTAACTTTGACTCTGCTTTTGCATGCTGTGAACATCCCAAATAAAGAGTGCTTCCTCGGTTTTGGTCAGAATCAAGCTAAGAAGGCTGAGCTCTGGTAAAACTTTTATTCATACTGATTTCACTTAGAGGCAGCGTGTGTTTCTCTAGTTGACTGGTTGATGTCATGATCTGTGTACTGGATTTCTATGACTATTTCTTCTCTTGAGAAGTTACTGAGCATTGTTTGGAGCAGAAATCATTCTCCCTGGGCTGCTTCTTGCTTTTCATCCTGTGCTTTCTGGGACAGATTTTGCTGTTGATTTCATTTGTTAGCTTATAACTGTTAGTAGTCTCCAGAGACCAGTTTAATTCTCTCATCCAAACATGCCTCTTTTTAGCTCTTTTTATAATGAGAAAAACAGAGTAATCTCCTGAAATTAGTCAAAATTGTTGGTAATATTAACTTTACAGGTAATTGAGACCATGTTTAGCTCCTTGCTCTACCTTCTCTGATCAATACTTTCCCTTGAAAGAAACAAATGGGAGCATACATTGATCCAATACACAATAATATTCTTTTGGCAATACTTACTGGGGAAAAACAAGCATTGCGTAAGTGTTGGTGATCTGAGGTGGCTGTACTGCGTGGTGTTATGGGGTCGTTCGTTGTTTTGAAGATGTCCACTAGGAGAGTTTGCAAACCAAAAAAGATTCTAGCAGTCAAGATAAGCCAGAAAATGCCACCGGGTGGTTTCATTTTGTCTACTAAAGAAAGCTTTGGTGTTTTGTATGGGATTACGTGTGTATTGAATGTAGCCGTGAGTGATGTGTAGGAATGGTTCTCAAGCCTGTTTGGAAGCACAAGAAAAAGAAAAATCCTATTCTTTAGTTACAGCAAGTATCAAATGTTTTCAATACAGGAAAAGGAGGGGAAATAAGAGAGAAGGTACAGGGTTTTGGCAGGTAATTTAAAACTAAATAGCCAGGTTTTAAAGAAAAAAAAAGGAAAAAAAAAGAACATTGGAGATAAATGTTAGGTAAAGTGTTTTATACCACTACATAAATACTGTATAAAAATGGTCAACTGGCTTAAGAACATTGCTTATATGCATTTATATGCAGTTGTTACGGATTCTGAACAGCATTCTCAAGCCCATGAGTATCTTCCAAAGAACTAAATGCTGTATGCGTGCTAGCTAATGAATGATCGAAGATAGGGCTCAGATGTATTAGTTTGGAGAGACAACATGTGTTTTTGTTCATTCACTCATCAGAAACTTAGTGTGTGTGCAGTAATTCTTTGTGTTAACTAGCAGGAACTAATTACATGTACAGTTTTTACTGTTTATAAAGTTGTCATCCCAGTCATTGCGGTAGAAGCTTTAATGTCCTTAAAATATCTTCCATTCCTCGCTTTTGCAGCTGTAAAACTTACAATACACGATTATGTCTGTCTGATGTTTTGAGGAGATGCCTCTTCAGAACGGGGGCAAAGTCCTTCGGGAGCTCCAAATGCAGACGTTGTTCATCTCACAATGATTTCAACTCAATTTTACTGCCTTAGTGAAAGATGCTACTACTGAATCTTTCTTTTTAACTCAGTATGTGATAGGAGAAGTGACTTCTCATCTAAAATAAAACTTCTCTGTGTTATTCACCCACGCTGATGGGGAATGTGCAAACTCCATTAGTGTTACATTACAGAAAAATGTCAGCTGAAGCCATAAAGGGATTACAGAGAGACCCTCACACTGAGTCTGGCCACTTGGATCAGATTACTGTCAAATTGATGGATGTGTAGAAATGAGGTTGTCCTTGGTAAGCTTCAGAATAAACATATCATCTAAATCACACAGTTTAGCTAGTTTGAGCTAGTTATTGCCTTGGAAAAAAGTTAATGAGATGTAATTAATATCCTTCAATGGATATTATTGTGTTTTAATCCAACAGTACAGTCCCTTCTAAGCACTCCTTTACACCTTCTTAGCTTCTTGAGTAGTTGTATCTTTGTTGCAACACTCAGTACATCCACTCAGAGTTTTTGTGTGTGTCTCTTTCTGTCCCGCAGGTATTGGATTGGATTGAAAACCACGGAGAAGCTTTTCTTAGCAAACACACCGGAGTGGGAAAATCCCTGCATCGGGCTAGAGCTTTGCAGAAACGCCACGAAGACTTTGAAGAGGTTGCGCAGGTAAACACAATCATATGAAGGGCTATATGCTTGTCATGGAAATACATGGAAAATTCCTGCTGTGGCACTGCAGGGCTCCACTACAAAAGAAATTCCAGTAACGGACTATTTTGTTGTAAGCTTGTATGTTATTTCTCCTTTTCGCTCCAGCTTCGGTAAGAAAAAGACAAACTCTCACAGTCCTACAGAGAGTGGAAGCTTTGAAGCCCAACAGAGCTGCTGCTGCTGTTATTATTATTTATTATTATTTTCAAAAGCCTGCTTTCACATGTTGAGCTGCAGAACAGTGAAAGTAACTTAATTCCATGGAATTCTAGGATTTAAACTTTTGTGCAGCCTGCATGAGAGGATGGAGATGACTTAAAAGCCCTGCTTCCTGACTTGGGAAGCTCCCAAATCCCCACAACAGTCTTACGTGAGAAAGGAGGTGACTCCTAAGAAACCAAGTGAGCCAGCAAACTGGCCAACCTGGCTTTGGGTTTTTAATTTCAATGCAATTGAGTTTGTGTATGTCTTTCTGTTCTGAATCACTGACACCAATGCTTTTTGCATAGGAATACTCTAGTTTTAGCCTTAAGCAGAGCTGATAATAAAACTTAAACACACTTTTCTATAAAAAATGGGTCAAGCCAGAAGAAATAGAGACACTAAGGAACACAGGGAGTATGATAAGAAGAAGTTGGTTTAAGTGCCAGATTTGAAAAGAGGATGCGAGGTGAATAAAGCCCATGAGAAGCCGCAGGCTAGAATCCTCCTCATTAGTAACATGCATTGTCTGTCCAGACTTAATGCTTGGTAAGAGTAAACATCTCTAAGATTCTTCAAGAAAAATCTCATTAAGTTAGGGTTGATACCGTGATCCGTCAGAATCTTCTAATAATATGTCCTCTGTTTTGGCTGAAGTGACGTGCAGGAGCACAGCAGTGACAGTGGCAGATGCATCAGGAGTGTGTTTGCAGATTGCATGTTCGATGGATGATTAAGCTCTTAATAAAATTTTATTGTAAATATGGTCTCAGATCCCTCCGGTAAGTGAGGACTCGAAATAGCATCAGAAAGCTGCTTCAGTATTGATTTTTCTATAAAATTTCCCCAAATAATAAGCGTCATTAGGTTTGTATATACACACACTGGATTTTCCATATACATGCCTAATACTTCATTTTTAGTAAAATCTGTAACATTTTCCATGTGGAAATACTTATTTTTCTGGTTCAGACAAGCAAGAATCTATTTCTGTAAAACACTTAACAAAACCTGAATGATCTCATACTTAATACTGTGTTATTTGAGCACAGGAAAAGGAAATGTTTAACCAAAAGAGATGAAGTGCCTAGAGTGTAAGTGGAATGTAAACTGTTAAAAAAGCATCTTGTTAATTTGGGTTATACTTTAAAGTAGAAGATTGTAAAGCAAATAGCAAAAACTTCCTAAAACTGAATGTTACTAGAGTTCAAAAAGTGATCTCTTTAGGGGATGGGTGGAATTTCTATTTTTGGGGATACTGAAAACTTAGACTGGTCAAAGAACTTAAATGTACTACAGGGACACTCTCTTCCACAGACAGAAGGATGGACAGAATGATCTAATAAGTATTATTTTTTTTCATCTCTAACTCTTGAACGTGTAGTAACTGCCAAGAGAGGCACACCCTTGAGTCATTCCTCTTACTTGCTCTAAAACTGAATGTAAGCACGCCCAAAGAGGCATTCCTGGTGTCGGTGTTACGAGGAAGGTTATGCACCAGTATAAGACAGCGATTTGCAGCCCTTGTTTAAAGCAGGAGTAACTTTCAGCTGATTTACTTTTTCTACTTACATTTCTGGTTAGTCCAGGTCTTTGTTGTGTTCTGAGTTTAGGGTTGTTTTATTTTTTTGTTGTTTTGTTGCTTTTTTGTTTGTTTGTTTGTTTGTTTTTTGACAGGACCATAGGCACAATCAGGGGGTTTCAGTCAGCTCTAGTCAGAAGTTGAGAGGCAGCAGTGTCACAGTGACCTGTCAGTGGCACGGCGATGTTTTATCAAATGTGGGCAACCAGCACTAACGTTGAATTGCTCCTGATCCAAGGATTTTGAGGGGAGCAGAAATTATTATTCCTTTTTCTTCCCTTATGTTTCCTCTCTCGTTCTTCTTCAATGCCAGTGAGGTGCCAGTTCCTCAGCAGCGTTCAGAGATGTTAAAATAAGCTGTGTGTCGAGTAGAAAAGGTGTTCCAGAGTCAATGGGCTGTAGGCTCACAAATTGTTCCCTTTGAAATTTATGCAAAGTGCAGGCATTCTTCTCTTTATTTGGCGATTTTTGTTGCTGTTACAGGAATACTAAATAGACAAAATTCAGCCAACTAACAATCCTCCCAAAATTCTGATGTATTGACATTTATTATAATTTGTTCCTAATATCCAACCTAAATCTGCTCTTCTCCAACTTAAAGCCATTGCCCTTTATCCTGTCACTGTAAACAGACTCTCCCCAGCCTTCCTGGAGCCCTTTCAGATCCTGGAAGGCTGCTCTTAGGTCTCCTGGGATCCTCCTCTTCTCCAGGCTGGACAACACCAGCTCCCTCAGCCTGTCTTCGTAGCAGAGGTGTTCCATATCTCTGAGCATCTTCATGGCCCTCCTCTGGACCCGCTCCATCAGGTCCATGTCCTTCCTATATTGAGGACTCCACACGTGCACACTATTATATTTTATAGAATATAAGTTATATTCTATTTTGGCTCTACTTCATAAAATCGTAGAATGGTTGGAGTTGGAAGGGACATTAAGATCACCCAGTTCCAACCCCCTGCCCTGGGCAGGGACACCTCCCACCAGAGCAGGTTGCTCCAAGCCCCATCCAGCCTGGCCTTAAACACTTCCAGGGATGGGGCATCAACAACCTCCCTGGGCAACCTGTTCCAGTGCCTCACCACCCTCACAGGAAAGAACTTCTTCCTAATATCTCATCTAAATCTCCCCTCTTCCAATTTAAAACCATTACCCCTTGTCCTATCACTAGGCTTCCTGACCAAGAGTCCCTCTCCATCTCTCCTGGAGCTCCCTTGAGATCCTGGAAGGCTGCTCTAAGGTCTCCCTGGCGCCTTCTCTTCTCCAGGCTGAACAGCCCCAGCTCTGTCAGCCTGGAAGACAAAATTTCTCTACTTGGTAGAGAAATTTTAGTGGTAAGGTGTATGTCTGCTGTTAAGGTTTTTGAATCTCAGCCCATTTTGAAGCAGCACCTAGGTTGTGCCTGTCCAGCTTACAGAAAGAGATGTCTGATGTGCCCAGGCCTGTGTAACGTGGAAGATACTCGTGGAATTCAAAAACAATGCTACACATGTGAGATAAAGCTTTCATTAAAAGGGGAAACTTCTGCTTTCAGCCATCTGCAGTTAGGTGTGGCTCTCTGGGCTGATGATTGTTGTTTGAGGAGTGCCTTAAGGCTCTTCAGCTTTGCCTCTTGAACACGTGTGTCAGCCTCGGCTGTGCAACTCAAAATACCAAACAAAGCATAGATCTGGAGCCTTGACTAGCATTCTCCTCACTGGAAACTGTAGGTTTATGTTAGTCTCTTGAGTTTTTCCCCAAGGAAACTGGGGAGGAGTTCCCTACCCCTCGCTGAAGGTGAAGGCAGGGCTAGGATGCACATTGTCAGAATCAAGGGGCAGCATGGGTTGAGTTCCTTACATATATAGGTCACAATAAATTAATAAACTACCCCCCCCAAGTATATAACTCACTGCAGCTTTCATATAATCTGTCCTGGACTTTCCTAGTGATTTTTCTGAGACCCTGGAGGAGACCTCTTATTCTTGGCCCTTATTTGAGTTTTAGGGCTGGGCTTGGATTTAAGTTTTGTGGCTATTATAATGTTAATTAGAAGTGTACTACTTACTGTATTTATGACAAAGAAAAGCACGCTCACATAAGCCGAATTTATCTTGGCAAGCAGTGTTTTTACCTGATACAGTTGAGGTTGGGAGAAGGTGGAAGGGCAGAAGAGGAATGAGAAAGATACGGTTTATATTGTCAAGAATTATTTTATTTATATTTAAGTCTGTGGTGCAAACTTGTCAGAGGATTTGATGCAGTGACATAAGCAAAGCATCTGTAGTGTAGACTTGGCTTCAGTCTGTTTTCTCCAGAGGGTGAAATTAACATCCTTCTATACTTTCTTGGATGAGTCCGTTTTAAGAACCATTCTAGGGCATCAACCCCCAACATTAGGCTCAAAAAGAGCACCCAAATTCTTGCAGATGTTTGGAATCAGTCCTGTTTTGAATTAATGAGAAAGATACAGATGCAGGTTGCAAGTTCTAAGCTTTAACATCTCTCTCTTCTGTGGACTGTAGCACACTCAGCACATCAGGTTATTTTCCAGTACTGGAACAGTCCAGTTTGTAAGTAATTAGATGTTTTGACTGATTTTTATTCTAGTTGTGAATATAAAATACTAATTCCAAGGAAGAATAAATAGGCTACCAAGTTCTGGATTGAGGAGACATTTGAATAGACATAAATAAGGAGCAAAGGGATGAATGCATTCACAGTTAAATCAAAAAGTATCTGGAAATACAACAAAATCTTTAGGAAGCTTACATTCTACTATCTTTAAAGAAATAAGAAAAAAAACATAATTCCAAGGGCAGTTTTGTCCTTTCGTTTTCATCAGTGGAGTGGCTTTAACATATATTGACTGAATTTTCTTGCATTTAATCCTCTGTACTGACTTATTTCTCTCCAGAACACGTACACCAACGCAGATAAGCTCCTAGAAGCAGCTGAACAGCTCGCCCAGACTGGGGAGTGTGACCCGGAGGAAATTTATCAGGCTGCCCATCAGCTGGAAGACCGGATACAGGATTTTGTGAGGCGCGTGGAGCAGCGCAAGATCCTGCTGGACATGTCCGTGTCCTTTCACACTCATGTTAAGGAGGTAAAACAGCTGCTTGGTCATGGTCATAACTTTAAAGCCTTAGAACTTGCTCTGTCTAATGTTACTTTGGTTGTTCAAAATCATGAAACCCCTATTGTGTGATGAGTTTGGGTTTGTAATTCACTGCAGAATTGGAGGCTGGTGGAGGGTGGCTGGTTTGTTCATGGATTGATTTATTTATTTAATTTTATTTTATTTTCTTACTTTGATAATCAGCTTCTACCTCCTTTGCTGTACAAGTATACATCCTTGTCCAGCCACTGGGAAGGAGGGAGGGTCAGATCCCTGACCTGACTCTATAATGCAGCATTTTGCATTGCGAGGGAAGGAGGGAGATACTGTGCACTTTTGTTTGGTGGCTTGTGGGTTTTTTTTAAAATCCAACCAGCCTTCCAGTGCCATTAACTGAGTTGTCAGGCACATGGTTAGACTGACACAGTCCAGGAGGCTGAAATCCATGTCAGAAGCAGAAGGCTACTTAAGGTTGCTCACAGAGACATTTTTCTTTCTCTGCTTTACACATCGGAGTTTGATCTTGTGTCTTGGTGGCTCTTTGCAACCTAGAGAGCTTATCTGATGGTGACAATGGTTTGCCTCATGCTTGCAATTTTTAGTCTTTCTCAAAGGTTGAACTGATACATCAGGAAAAAGAGAGTTGTGCCACACGCTTCATTTTTAGACAGATCAGTTTTCTGCTCTGATTCAGAACACAGACCATACAAATTTATAAACTCATGGGAAAGGGTGGAATAGACCTGAGCAAGAATAAGGACATCAGTTAAAGGGTTTTGGTTAAAGGTAGTGGCAGATTTTGTCAACTGCAGATTACTTGTTTTCTGCTTAGAGCTCATGTTACACCTTCTCACTGCTCAAACGAGGTGAAAATATGTACGAAAAGCCTGTGGGTCACAGCCTGTCAGAGTATGCCTTCCTTCCCTTCACCCTACCTCCTGACATGGTCTGTTCAGTGGGGAGCTACAGTATTCAAAGTAGCTTATTCAGCAAAACCTTGTAGAGGATAAGGGTGGGAGGTTTTTCTGTGTGAAACATCTGCTTTGCACTTGAAACCAACACTCAGAGCAGTTGGTGTTTGAAGGAGGCCAGGACTGAATTACTTTCTAGCTCTAGACATGAGTACATAGCTCCCCCATCAGTTTTCAGTTAGATGCTTCCTTGCTGGTAACCTCCTGGGACTCTGCTTGTTGAAATAAAATTAAAAAAGTGCTGTGTTGTAAGCTGGTTTTAGGGGGCAACCTTTTTTGTTTCACTTTTCCCAAGTGCATGGTGCCATTCCATTACCTGTTGTGAAGCACAGGAGCAGTGAGCTGCTGAAACGTGCTTACTGTTTCTATAGATTTTTTCATTACCTATCTTTCTTAGCATCAAGAAGAGCAGCTGAAATGGTATTTAAACAGATACAGTTGGTCATAGCGATGAAAGACAGAGACCGTAAAAGGATTTGTAAGGAAAGGGCTTTAAAAACATCCCCAAACCAAAAGGCAGACTGATCTATGAGTCACTGTTGAGTAATTCTGGGAGGCTGATCCAGATGTGCTGGAATATTGCTGCTGCTTCCCTAGATAATAATGTTTTATTGGGAAAATAAAAATAAAAATCTGCATTTTGATTTATTTCTTTGGGAAAATGAATATTGTAGTGATCCTGTAAGTGCACACAGCTGTTACTGTGGCAGCCCTTTTGCAGCCTGAACTTGCGGCGAAGGTGCTGTGGCTGAAGTGTTGATTTTTTTGTTTTGGTCATGTGGCTGACCTTTATATGTAATAAAGCAAGGAAAATTAAAAAGATCACTTATTTATGCAAGCAAGCTTATCTTTTCATTTGTTTTCATTCTACTTAAAAATACAGATGAGAGAGTGAGGCAGGCAGCTCATATTTAGCAGACTAGTCCTTTCCATAAGGTGCAGAGAAAATAGCAAGCTCAGAGCTGTCTCGTCCTTTCTGTTTTCTGATCTGTTCTCAACAGCGTGTTGTTTGTTATCAAACACGCGTGTGGAGTGCTAGGGAAGGCATCGCAAAGCAGATGGAAGATAAAAAAGCCCTGAACCTGAAATTCATCCAGGCTTTGTTGGCGGGAGAGTTGCATTTTTTCCTGCAGGATGTGGGAAGTTGCTGAATAAATTAGTGCATACCTGTAAGCACATAACCTTGCTGCTGTACAATGGAGTGAAGAAATTCATGGGCACACTTAAATAATGAAGAGAGGAGTTCAAGTAGGAGAATAACACACTAGTTGTTGAACTGGAAAGAGATGCTTCAGTTCTAGGGAAAAAAAAACACAAACAAACAACAAAACAACAACAAAACAAAAAATCCCACACAAAAAAAAAAGACACAAACCAAAGCAAAATACATACCACCAACGCATTTTACCCTTCAAGTACTCAGGGTACTTGTATCTTGTATCTTTTTTGTGTATTCCTGGCCTGAAAAAATAGACGTGAAGAATAAAAACCTGTTTGCGTGTGACAGGGTGGAGGCAAGGGCTGAGAAAAGCTGGCAATCAGAGCTGTTGGCTGTTTTGGGGCTTTGAATTCTGACTCCAGTATCTGTCCAGTCCCCTGTTTTTTTTGAAGTAGGATATTCTGTTAAGTTTCATTTCTTTCCCCCCAGAAATACTTTGTGTTGAATGAATGCTCTTGTCAGGATGAGACCATTCCAATAATATTTTTCCCTTGTAGGTTTATGTAACTTTTGAATTTGACACACAATCTGCCTGCAGTTTTTCCCAGCTTCCCTGGGAAGCAGTACCCCTGCAGTGTCTGCACAGCACGGGTAAATCTGTTCACATTTAGGAGATTAACACAGTTTGTTTTCAGAAGGAGTGTTATTTGCCACAAAAGCAATAGATCAGTTAGATGTGTCCTAAAAGTAAGGAACTCTTGCTCTACCTGCACACAAAGCAGCTGTGGATGTGGTTTGGGTGCAGCAGCCTGTTCCGATGCACACTGGAGATGCTGGCTGCCTTTAACATTTCCAGAAGTTCTATAGCTGGGTGGTTACAGGCTGATAGAGCTCCCCTTAGCTTAAAACTATCACAAAACAACATAGAAGTTTTCAGACCCCTTGTAGACTAATCTAAATAGGCCACATGTATCATTGGGGAAAAAAAAGATGTATTCAGGGAAGACAGAAATATGTTATGTATTGGTATCTCTGTTATTCATTTTGCTTAATTTTGATCCAAGAAAATCAGTTGTTTGCTACAAATAAATTGTGTTTCAACGCTACTGTGTTACTACTAGTTTTAAATTTGTATGATTGTGAGTATTGACTTTTAATTCCTGTGCAAACAGTGAGAAATTTCCATCAATAAGCCAAATTTTTCAGTGAGCGATGTACTGAAGGTTAAGCTGTGGACTGAGGAGCTTTGGAAGTGTTTGGAACCGTAAATATCCCTATCAGAGTCTTTGCATTGAAAGCACTGTGTCCGGGCAGGTTCCCAGCCTGAGGATGGATAAAATACAGCTGAATGTCTGAAGCTGTCGATCATTGCAAGATAGTGAATCCCTTTTGACATTTAATAATATAGGGAAGGGCAGGGTGAGGAAAAAAAAATTGCACGGGTAAGAGATGTTTCCTAAATAAATGGTTATCATCTAGGTCTGTGTGCAGAACATAGGAGCAAGAGTCATGGTTGTCTTTGCTGTGAAATCTTGAAATCTCTAAACGAACAGGATTTTGGTGTGAGTTCAAATCCTTCCGTACACATACAGACACACACATGCGAACACGCTCTCTCCAGGATGGCTCCCTCAGCATCTCGGAGTGGGGAGACTGCACTCCTGGCCAGACCAGGTGTTTGTAGTGGTGCCAAGGTAGAGCAACCAATATTTTTCCTAACCGGAGTCAAGTGTGGGAATACAGATCAGACTGTGCAGGGAAGAGAATCATCTCTTAAGAGCCTGTTGGCTTTTTGATTATAACCTTTTGTGTGCATCCTGACAAGCTGATTATAAAATAGCTCGAGTACTTTTCACGTATACACAATATACTTAATGGTGTTATTAGATGTCTCTCTTCTTACTTCTTTTTTTTTTCTTCTTTTTTTTTGGTCTTACCCAAACTAAACTTTACACTAGAATAGACTGAGGTTGAAACAAAGAAAAAGGAAGTGAAATTGGCTCAGATTTAAAATACCTAAAAAACCTTGCTGTTCCTGAACAGAAGCAAGGAAGCAGTAGGCTGTGCAAGCTGTTGAAGGAAGTTGGTATCATTTTGAGGGTGCCAGTGGTTAGGAAGGAATGAGGAGGCCTTGGTCTGGCCATAATGCTGCTGGTTCTAGTTAACAGACATGTATTTGATTCAAAAAAAAAGATTGTAGATAATGGTCTCACTTGGTCTCACAACTCAATGCCAGAAATACGCCCTCCTTTGCATCATCTGGTGTGGAAGGGTGTCCATCTGTGCAGCCTTTCGTTTGTTTTATCCTGGGTGGACCCTGAGATGACAGACCTGCTCTTTTGGTTGCTGGTCTACAGGTTAAATGTGGATGTTGTGATAAGGCTGCTGTCTCCTCTGGACTTTTGTGCATCTCTGGTATTTCTGTTGTGTCGTTATGGCACAGCAATCCTAAATGGGACTAGTCTGGCAAAAGATATGAAGCGCAGTCTCTGGTCAGTGCTTTGATTTATTCTCCTTGAACCTGAGAGTTGAGCAGGGCAGTTTTTAAATCTGAAATAAGAGAAGCCTTCAGTGGCATCACACAGTCGATGGCGTGGTTTACTAATTTGGTAGGACTGAAATCCAGTTACTAGCACAGATTTCCTCTCTTTTTTTTTTTTCTTTTTTTTTTCGGTACTGGTAGCTACTTTATTTGAAAAAAGGGACCAAATTTAAGTTCAAACATGATTGAAATAGTGCTAAGTGCTCAAGAGAAGTGAGGCAGAAACAGGCCTTTAAACTGTGTGAAGCTATGGTATAGTTAAGATACGGGACAAATGCTAACAGGCAGTAGTAGATGTAATTTTTGGAAGAGGTGAGAAGCTTTGTTTTGCTTACAGGATGAATTTATTCTGAATAGGAAATTGATTCTGTTATAACTGTAGAATAAATAGGGTTGACATTTTTAAAGATGACTTTCAAAAAATAGGCATGCACTTATGATCTTAAATGTCACTGAAAGACGCTGGAAAACAAACTCTAGAGGGTTTAACACCTTATGGTTTTAGTTTTTAGAAAGATACTCGTTTTGGCCACTGCACATCCTGAAAGCCAAAGCTTATAAGAAGACATACATCAGCCCCTTTCTATGCCCAGATATACTTGTTTGAGAATATTATTGCAGCATTTGGCCCTGTACAAAAAAAAAAGAGCTCCATCAACATCAGGGCCTGTAGTAATGCATGTGCTGCAGCGCTGTGCTGGGGGTCAGGAGCAAAAAGAGGAATTGGCACTTCTCACAGGCAGGAACTGCGTGCCTGTGTTTGTGTGAGCCTGCTGAAAAGGCTGACTGCCTGTCCAAAAGCCATTGTTATAAAAATGAAAAATTAAAATAGATTGTGAAAAGAGCATGATGGATATTTTACCCTAATAAATTAGCTGTATGCGCTTGGGAAAGTATTTACTCAAAAAATAATTGTTGTTTGGTTATATTCAGCAAAATACAGTGAGTTCTTCATTAGCTGCAGTCGTTCAGGAGATGGCAGGGATGGGATTTCAATGGATAGAGGCCCATGATAGAAACACTGAAACTTCCAGGATGTTGCAGACAATTAAAATAATACTATCTCAGTGACTAATGGCATGCTCCCAAGAACTTAGGAAAGAGGTAGCACAGGATGCAGGCTCATTCAAGCAGATGTTTCTTTGTCTGTGCTATATTTAGATCAAGAAAAAAGATCTGCTAGGTGAAACGTTTGCCTGTCAGGGATTCAGAATTTGATTTCCCTTTCCGATTTTCATTCTGATAAGATGTGAAGAGCAGCTGAGAAGAGCAGAAGAGCATCCTTCTGTGAATGGGTTGAGTTATTTATACAGTTTTTTCGCTGTATGTTAGAGCTGTCTTGCTGCTGGATAAAGCTCTTGCTGCAGTCACAGGGCTCGGTGGTTCGTTTAGGGATCTCTGTGCTGTTGCTTTTACAGAGAATATATTACCAAAAAAAAAAAATAAAAAAAATCATGTCTGGAAGTTGCTCAAAAGTTCATACCCAGAGAAAGTTAATAGTTTTTTAATGACTGGTTTGTTTGCATTTTTTCCCCTGTTGGATTTTTGTTGCCAAGCTCTTTTTTATGGAATAATGTGTTACCTCAGGAAAGCATTGCACCATAAAATCTGCAGTTGTGTGCTGCTGAGCCTGTATGGGTAAGCTCCTCTCCCTGTTCCCTCCATTATAAACTGTTTGCTTCCTTTTGGCTTTTCTGTGCATCCTTGGACTGTCTTCATCCTTGTTTTTGTATCTGAAAACAAGGTAATTTACAATAGTTTCCAAAATATGCAGTGCTCATTCTGATTTTGAAGCTGTGTACAAGCCAGCTGGCTGTTGGCACCCATTATGAATTAAGCTCCTCTCGGGGAAATTGCATTAATTTCTATACAGCTTTATAATAACCTGGCAGTTTTGTTCATCTGCGGTGGCTTTATTCTAACTTTTGGGTATAAACATCAAGGTTATTTTGAGGGGAAGCTGTTTGTCAGAAACTTACTGAGTGGAAGAATGTGTATTTGGTTAATGTGTTAGAGTAACTTTTGTTGTGAGAGTGTAACAGAGCTGTTTAGTCACTTCAGAAATGGCTTAACTTGTTCCACTTCCAACGGCCTGGCAAGGAATGCATACTAATTACTCTCCTTCTCTTTTTGCACATTTGTAAAATGTTTTCCTTCCCAAGCAGAGGGCAATTCAGCTAGTGAACTAGAGAAGTATCTGCATGCCTACTTATATCACCAGCCTAAGGCTTGTAAGTTTCGTTGCTCCTTGCTGGGTCCTCTCCATCCAGTTATAGAGGTGGCCGAAGTATATGTGAAGAATTTGAAATGCAGAGGTGAAGTGTCCCTTGAAACAACCCAGCTGCAAAAGGGAGCAAATGGGTAAACTTGATATAGTCCAAGAGACTCCAAGTGACTTCAATTCCACTTTGTCTGTGATAAAAGGTCCAATATTCAAAGATGTTTATATAGACAACATGGTAAGCATGGAGTATGGAGATCTTCCAGCCAGCACTGAACACATCAGATCTGCAGACAATGACATCCTTACACTCAAATGAATGTATTTGGACAGTCACACTGGTTGTATGTACACACCAACTCCCTTGGAAGGTCTCTAATGTGATACCCTAGGATTGCGATTCGTAAGCTAAGAGAGGAATAAAAACATCTCCTCTGGTCATTGAAACCTGGGTGAAGTTCTCAGGTTGTACTGTCAGGCCTCTTGCTCTTAGGTTTCTTTTTCTGGAAATGAAATTTGCATTCCTAAGTATGCAGTTGGAGGAAAAAAAAGTAAGAATAATATTGGATGCTGCATTCAGTTATACTGGAATGAATGTTGACAAGTGCTTTTGACCCACTTGCTAAGTTCTATTGATTTTGTGCTCGTTTTAAGGCTGCTGTGGCTTGAGCTTGTGGTGTTTACAACTATGGAGTTGCATTCAAATCTGTGACAGGCATTGTCTTTGAAGCTTGTGAGCAGTCAGAATAACCCAGTGTGTATGAATAGGCAGTTCCGCTGCTGGGGAGGGGGGAAGTAGTACATTTGTAGAAAAAACTCTGGTTAAATGTCATTAATTCTTTACAATTGGTGAGAATTTAGCCCAGTAGCTTGGTTAACTCAAAGCCTGCTGCAGGAGGCGTGAAAGGCTCTAAGATGCAAAAACTAGCATTTGGTTTTAAAACAAAGCTGCAAAGGAACCAATTAATCAAGATCTAGAATCCTTCCTTGAATTTTCAGTTTTAACATAGCTCCATTGGTAGTTAGGAAGCCTTCATGATCAGAACATTGTAGAAGCAGCAGTATGAAATGGATGTTTCTGTAGAAAATGTTACGTGAAGAAATAAAACATTTGATTTCCTGTCTATATAGTAAATCAGTCTCATTGCTTGCTGTTTGTGTTTTAACTATGTTAACCGTTTAATTATATTCCAAGTTAATAAAACCTACTTGTAGATATAAAAGCAGAGATTATAAACGTAGTCAAAAATACCCTAATACTTTCAAGCAGCACGGAGTTGTTCTTTCGGGATAAAACACAAACTTTAATCCTTGTTCTTGGAGTGGCAGGGTTTGGGGAGCGTGTCTTCACACCGTGTTTTTTCTCAGTTGAACAGTAGATGGCTGGTGGTTTGTGGATGAGTAATTTTCACAGAGATATGCAACAGCTTGCGTCCTGAAATGATGGGAAAAGAACACAGTAGGGTTCAAGTGACCAGTAGCGATACCTAGCCAGCATATGCCTAGGGAATTTTCCATGAGCTGCAGCTCTGAGCAGGGATATGTGCACACTAAGTGAAGGGAGGAAAATGCTGGAATTACTTAGGGTGATTTTTGTTGTAATAGTGCGCAATTGAAAAGAAAAGGGTAAACACCAGAGCTGTAGAGATCGGGACAGAAAAATAGCTTCTCAATCTGATTTCTGTCTGTATTTTGCTTTCTGAAATGCTCTTTCTTTCTTTTTTTCTTTTTTTGAAGGCCACTGAGAAGTGTTATCTGTGTGCGTGTGTCAGCCTGGCAGTGTAAATTTGATGGTGGCTACAATACATCTCCCTTCCTTCCTTCCTTCCTTCCTCCCTTCTCTCGGGGAGTGTTACCATAGCATTTCCCTCCCGAGGACTCTCGCGCAGAGCTGCAGATGGGATTCTCACTATGAACCCTCTGCCGCTCACTCGGATACACTCAGTACTGTAGAAGGAAAATGAGAAAGAAAAGGGTGACTTAGCAACGCGGAGAAAGCTTTCCTGGTATTTCCAAGAAGCAAAACCCTTATTTGCAACAAAGGCTTGTTTTTATTACATTAAAGACGACATTTTTCTATGAAGAGGAGCAAATCTTGTTTCTCCCTCCCACCTCAGTCTGTTTTCTCTTGTCCAGGGACATTGCTTGGAATAGTGACTGCATGGTTCTGGGGCTTACACTTTTTTTTCGTGTCTGTTTTTTCCCCTTCTGCTTTAGTTGTGGACATGGCTTGAAGAGCTACAGAAGGAACTGCTTGACGACGTCTATGCTGAGTCTGTGGAGGCTGTCCAAGACCTGATTAAACGTTTCGGTCAACAACAACAGACCACTCTGCAGGTTACAGTCAATGTCATAAAAGAAGGTGAAGATCTGATACAGCAGCTAAGGTAAAACGGTTTTTCATTTAAACCTCATCTGATATTTTGTGAAGCTGCTTTGAGGGTAGACATGATAACTACCAGATATGACCTATAAATAAAACTTGTAAATATTAGGACTAACAATGATGTTTCGTGCTGTACTGATGGTCTCTAACCCCCTGTTTACAGGAAGCTCAGTTAATAAACACTACCTCCACAAGAAGGAGGTTTTGTTTACTTTAACTACCTTTGTGATAGGAGCAATTACACGCCTTTGTAGGCTGACATGCAGAGCTCCATGGCGTTTTGAGGTCTAAGCAACAGCCTTTATATAAAGAGACACTTGAAATTGTTCTGCAGACCAATACGTAACTTCACTGTAGTGAAGACCATCAGGTTGCAGTCCATTTCATTCAGTGCTAATCTAAATAAATTTGGGTCTCTGTTGCACTGGTACATGTCCCCTTATCATATCTGAACTTGCAGGTTCTATACTAAAGTAAAAGATTAAGTAATTTTTTTTTTTTCCATTATCTAATTTGATTTTTTTTTTCATTGGCCAGAAGGTTCAGTAGAGTAAGTAGTTATCATATGCCACTTCCTTTTCACAACAGAAGGATTTGTCTCTGGTTTTAAATTTTATTCACCTTGTAAGCAGAATGTCCTTAAATGTTGAATTAGTGAAAAAAAAAAAAGAAAGTAATCTAATTTTCTAATGCTTTTTCAAGTAGTAAAATGTAATTTGGACTTCTGTTAACAAAGATGTACGGGACTTGGCTTTCATGTAATATGACTTGCACTGGCCTTATCTGAAACAGTCAACAGATTGTATGTTGGGGGGTTTTTAATAATATGTTTTTCTTTTTTTTATTTTTTTTCCCTCTCTCTGCTTTAAATAGGGATTCTGCCATTTCTAGTAACAAGACCCCCCATAACAGCTCGATCAACCACATCGAGACGGTCCTGCAGCAGCTGGATGAGGCCCAGTCTCAGATGGAGGAGCTTTTTCAGGAGCGCAAGATCAAGCTGGAGCTGTTTCTGCAGCTCCGCATATTCGAAAGAGATGCAATAGACGTGAGTGTCTGCTCCTGGGGTGGCACCACGCTCGCTTCTCCTCTTGGGTAGGAACATCTATGCTGAGAAGGCTGTGTAATTGCGTTGGCGTGTGGTTCAGACGACTGATAGACTTAGTTCTTACCTGAACTAAGGCTTTTTTGTCTTTTTTGCGTCAGGGAGAGTGCAGAGCTGAGCTTTTTGATATTAACTGCAGCTCTGATTGGCATCATTAAGCATCTTTTAAAATCCTAGTGTACCAGATGAAGCAACGGGTAAGTTTGGTTAGAATATCAGCCTGCCTTAATACGACTCTCATGCTCACAGTTGGTATGAATAAGATTTGCAAGATAATTCAGCACAAACCCTCTAAACTGTTGCTTTGTAGTAACACCCCTCTTCTCTTTCTTTTCCAATTCAGCAGTCTTTTTTCAGTTGACAGCTACAAGTGGTGGTTGGAATTCTGTTCTAATCTCCAGGGATGTTGTATGGGCTGGCTGGCTGTGTCTCTTTAAGTGAGATTCTTTTCCGCCTCTGAAAATAAAGCAGTTGTAGTGCCACACCGCTGCAAAACTTCAAGAATTTTTGAAACTATCCAAATCTTGGAGGACGGTTACAGCTTATCAGTTGGGAAGTTTCTGTTTGTGTGCAGGGACATACATGCAAACAGATGTGGAACTCCACATGGAGCTTAAATTAATGGAATTGCATTATAAAGCTTCAGCTAAATTGATTGTATGACTCCTGTAAAACCGCTAGCGCAGTACACGGTGACTGAAACTGAGTTGGTGCCTCAGAAGATTTGGAGTAATCCCTTGGTAAATGCTTCCATTTGAGATATAAATGGCTTATCTGGAGACTCTGAAACCCTGGAGTTACGTTGATAATTTTACCCCTTTGCTTACACACAGTGAAAGATACAGCTGTTGACTAGGTGTGACTCATGTAAGGGCAAAGAAGCAGTCACCAGAAGTGATAGCTTCTCAGGTTTTGGGTTTGTTTTTTGTTTCTTAAAATCAGGATTAGATAGCATTGCTGCAGTCTGGTTTAGCTAGGAGCAGTGCAGGAATAGGCAGACACAGTTCCTCGATCCGTGGTCATAGAGGAAGTGAGAGTGTGTGCTCTACAGTAGTAACTCTGGCGTAAAGGAAGGCTAAGAAGGTTCTGTATTTTTCAGTTCACACCGAGGGGGTTCAACTAGTCTGTAGGGAGCTTACTACTTGGATTGTCTTAGAGTGACTGTCTTGAATATGCAAGGGAAAGGCTTGGCAGGGTTGTGATTGGAATAATTAGTTGGATGCCTGGTATGTATGGAGGAGCATAGGAGGTAATCCCTTTATCTACTGTCAACAACTTTTCCATCTCTTCAGAAGGGATCTGCAGTGCTTGATGGGGTCTGTGTGATGTTTTCAGAACATTTCTGTTGAGGAAATGGCAGCCATGGAACACCAAGAAAATAAATAGAATAATTAGGTTAAAGGTTTGAGTGAAGTTCATGATGAAGGTGGTTGCTCTCTGCTGTAGGTTACCTAAACCAACATTCTACAACAGCAGAAGGCTGCTTGCAGGAGCCCTGCTTTGCATGTGTGTTATAGTCCTTCTGCACAGGATAACATCTGTGTGGATAGTAATAATTCTGTGTATGTTGTTTGGCCATAGGATTTTGCAGTGGAAAGCTGCATATCCAAACTTGACAGGTCTTGCATTTTCTGAAGCTGACACTTGGCACGCTTTACATTTTGGCACGTAAAACATAAAGCAAAGTGCCAATTACCAAGTTGAAAGAGTCGGTGTTTTTCTGTTTATATGGCTTGGAAACAAAAATCGTGCTTGTTTTAGATTGCCAGGGAGCCCTCCAGAGAACAAAACGACCCTGGCCGCAGAGTGTCTTCAGCAGAATGTTGTTTTGCTGTCTCAGTACCACGTCCTCTCTCTGCTTCCTCAGCAAAGCCTGCTTCTCTTTTCCCTCTCCCTGGAGGCAGACATCTGTTCAGAAACTTCCGGGAAGAAAACACGGGGACTAGTTCCAGGTCAGTTGTTTGAAAGCAGAAGCTCAGCTGAAGTAACACGATAGCGAGGAGGAGCCAGATGCCAGCTAGAAACTTGCAGACCTTGCTTTGACCTCCTTTGTCCTGCATTTTCTGTGACCAGACCAGTCAATTAAGTCTTGGCTGCGGGCAGTTCATTCAGGGGAGCATCCTGAGAGAACAGTTTTTCTGGAAGTTGTTTCTAGCTTGAATTACTACTCGCAAGATGACCCAGGCTACGGTGGGACAGAGGGTTTCCCCAGCACTGCAGGTTCATACCATGCAGCTGTGCTACTGGCATCAGTGGTGAGGTTTGCTGGCAGGGTTCGTTCTCCTCTTGTCCTCACTCTTTCCTCTTATTCGCTGACAAAATTCTTTTAGTTGCTGTCTTTTATCCTGCAACTTTTCAGTTTCTCCTGGTTTTCTCAAACTGTTGCAGTTGCAGCACTGCCTGTCTCTCTTTTTTGCCCCTTGCTCTAGGCACACAAACTTCATAGAAATATCTAGGGTGGAAGAGACCCTTGGGATCATCAAGTCCAACCATCTACCCGACTCTACAAAGTTCTCCACTACACCATATCCCCCAACACCACATCTAAATCACTCTGAAACACGTCCAGGGATGGGGACTCAACCACCTCCATGGGCAGCCTATTCCAATGTGAAAAATTCTTTCCTAATATTCAGTCTAAACCTCCCCTGTTGGAGCTTGAAGCCATTCCCTCTTGTTCTATCACTAATGACCTGCAAGAAGAGACCAGCACCAACCTCTCTACAGTGTCCTTTCAACTTGACCCGTATCCTTGACAGGCTTCAAGTGCCGTTCTTCATGAGCTGTTTGAAGGACTCTTGTTGAGAGTGCCTGTATTAACTAAAGGCAAGAAGCAGCAAAATGTGCATGAAGACTTCCTTGCTAGGGTGATAAGTAGCATAAGGGAGATGTGGATGGACCTGGCCGGTGGGTAGGTAGCGGTGGTGGCAGTTTAGGCAGCCCGAGATGTGTGTGTTTCATCTGTGTCTGTGCCTTTTTTGATTGTCTGTGACTCAAATGCCTCCAGGCCTATGTCAGGGGTCCACACAAAGCATGCCACACACTTTTCAACTCGCAGCTTTATCTCTACTCTATTTTTGGACCATACTTACAAGATGCCTGTTAAGTCATCCAGCTGAAAAGGCAAAGGATGCAAAGTACTGGATCACAGAGACCTAAGTGTTCTCCCTTTCCCATTTTACTTTTTCCTTTCTCCCCAGCACATAATATTTTCCAGGTCCTGGTTAGCAGTTACTTGGCACAAGGAATGCTAGCTAGACCCTTCTGAGAAGAGACTTGTAGTTCTTTATTTCTTTCCCACTCAGTTGGAAAGAGTCAGCATCCCTTCTGTGTTATCCTCTGCCTTGTTTCCTGGCAGTATTACTTTAATTTTCTTAAAAGTGAGGAATGTCAGGCAGCTCAGACTCTGCACTAGGAACTTTTTGAAGGCATGCTATGGTAAGTAGTCACCCTGTGTTTGATCTGCGCTGTCCATTTCCTGAGAGAGGTATTAATTTGTGTTTCGGTTACTTCAGATGTCTGTTAATCATCGATCTTTGTTCTGTTTGTTGAACACTAATTGTCTTGACAAAACTTTAAAAGCAAAATAGGAGCCTGCTCACTCTAGAAGTGTGGCTTGTAAAGCAGAACTTCTGAGAAAGCCCTGAGGAGCGTGGGCAGAGAGGGCTTATTGCATGTTATTTTTGTTCTAAGCCTGCCCTCGGTGCATTCCAGACTTGCACAGTGGGTGCGGTGGCTGAAATAAATCACCTTGAGCCACTTAGTTACTGCTGAAAAATGTAAGGATTAATGCTTTTGTTAGGAACCCCAGCTGTGATGTGCATTGACAGCTTGTCTTGTGAATGAGTGTGGGGCTATGCTGGCGTTATTTATTTGAATCACGGGTTCATGGTCTTTTGAAAGGGACAGGGAATGTCTTGCTTCTGTATAGAGCATTTCAGAGTGCTTCAAACAATGTGTGGGCCATGATTTAACCTCAGGATTGCGTAAAATAACATAGGAAGAAGTTATAATCCTTACTGTTTGTTATTTTCTTGGGAGGCAGTATCACTGAAAGGTCTTTACTGAGGTGACGCGTGGTGTTTATCTCTTCAAACTAGTTGTCATTCCTATCAGGTACAGTGAATCCCAGGACGGTCTGAGAGGATGTAGTGACTGCATCGACTTAAACCATTCATTACTACAAAAATACTGACACTTAGCCACAGCAGTTTCCTGTTGTGAGCTTACTCTGTTTATTACTTTATTTCCACTCAGTGCAATAGTACGAGAGGTAAGGTTTTGGTGTTTGTTCTGAAGGGAGATGGATTGGCTTTCCATTTGTACAAATGTGCCAGTTTAAAGCTTAATCCACTTTTTGGGGGTGTTCAGAAGGATGTGAAAGATGGTGTTTTCATGACATAGTTTCACAACCTTCCTTAATGCTCAGATTTTTCAGTTTGACCCAATGTAACTACAATTACTTTTTGAGGATAACCTACAAGCGTTACCTGAACTGGATGAAAGTAAGATGGTAAATCTGATTTGTGAGAACTTTCATAGTGCAGTGGGTGGCTTGAAGAAACAAATATTAGATGACCTCTGCTGCTTTTGGTAGTGAATGAACACAGAGTTTTGAAGATGAGCTGGGAAGAGTAGGTCTGAGGTGTATGAAAGCAGAAAAAGGGCTCAGCTGAAAGTAAGCAGTTTCTCTGGCTGGGCTGTTGGGAAGACTTGAAGTCTCTGAAATATTTCAGATCGGTTAAAAGGGGAAGAAGAACAGAGAGGGGTGGTGAGACGAGCTGGGCATGGACCATATAAAAGGGAAATAAAGAGAAGTAGTGAAGGATTATGTGGGAGGGGGGAGGCCTGTTTGTGTATTAGGAGGAAAAATCACTCATTATGCTTAAATAAATTGTGGTTAGAACACATGGAAAAGAAAGAAGCTTTAAGCAGTGGCTAAAAGCCTTGCCTGTCTATCTTCCTGTATCCCGTGTCCATCAACTTTTCTGTTTTCAGTGTTACTCCCGAGGGAGTCTCACCAGAGTGGAATAGAGGGGCAGAATCACCTTCCTTGCCCTGTTGACCATGCTACGATGTGGTTGGCTTTCTGGGCTGCAAGCATACATGGCTGACTCAGGTCAAGCCTCTCATCCACCAACAGTCCCACGTCCTTGCTCTCAGTCCATTCTCCATCAATCCTTAATTTGTGTTTGGGATTGCCCCGATTGACCCACATGCAGGACTTTGTACTAGCCCTGTTGAACTTCCTGAGGTTTGCGTGGGCTCCCCTGGATGGCATCCCTTCCCTTCAGCGTGCTGACCACATGATATCACACAAGTGATATGTTGATGGAGTACCTTAAACAAGGCAAGGGTATGTATGGTGTTACAGACTTTGACAAAGCAAGTATGGGTTGAAGGAAAGCCTTAGTGTTTCTCAAAGACATTCTCCTGGACTGCTTGTCAACATTTAAAACCCATCCTGGGACAGCCTATGTCTGAAGCATGCTGAACCTAATCAGAGAAATCAGTCAACAGTGAACAATGGAAGTTCCTGATCTCCATCTAAGTGTGGCCTTGGAAATAAACATACACTATCTAATGGGTAAGTGAACATCTTCTTTTTTTTCCCCCCAGATAATTTCAGATCTGGAGTCTTGGAATGATGAGCTCTCACAGCAGATGAATGACTTTGACACTGAAGATCTCACAATAGCAGAACAGAGGCTCCAGCATCATGCAGACAAAGCCCTGACCATGAATAACTTGACCTTTGATGTCATCCATCAAGGACAGGATCTGCTGCAGTATGTCAATGAAGTGCAGGCATCTGGTACGATGGCTCCTTCCTGCTATTCTGGGCAGTGGCTTTATAGGAATTATCCAGTTGTCTCTCCATGGGATGCGTGAAAATGGCAGAGATGCTGGTTAGCTGTCTGCTGTAAATGTGGACTTTTAAAACTTTTAACTTTGTACTCAAACGATTCGCGTTCATGAGAATATGTTGTCATTATGGCATGTAATTTTAACCTAAGAGTTGGCAGCCCCTGAGAATATTTAGGTTTTTAAGAAAGAGATTCCACTTGGGAAGTACTAAATTTAGGGTAAATAGTAGGGAGTTAATTATAAAGTTAATCAGAGTAATGCACTCAAGCCATAATTCTCCGCTTTCAGGTAGTAAGTCTTCCTTTTTGGTTTCTTATGTCCCTTCACTTGATATTTTTAACTGCATTCAGTCACCTAGGGCAAATCTCAGGCCTGTTTTTTAAAAAAGAAAAGGTTGTTAATACTGGGTTTTTTTAAGAAATGGAAAAACTATGATGATTTAGGCAAATGTTCTAAGTATTAAGTTGAACTTTGAGAAGGAACGGGAAAAAGAAGTGTAGAACAGTGGAAATGGGCTGTTTCTCTTTGGAAGTTGTTCATAAATAACTGGCTGATTACAGGTGTGGAGCTGCTTTGTGACAGAGACGTAGACATGGCCACCCGTGTCCAGGACCTGCTGGAGTTCCTCCACGAGAAGCAGCAGGAGCTGGATGTGGCGGCCGAGCAGCACCGCAAGCACCTGGAGCAGTGCGTGCAGCTGCGGCACCTCCAGGCTGAAGTCAAGCAGGTATGAGAAGGTTGGGAGCGTCCCCCTTCCCCTGGGGTGTCAGATCTCCCTTCCCACCCCAACCTGAGCTATCCCACGCTTCTTGGAGGGGTCTGTTCCCATAAACAGACGTGGAAAATTACTTTCTGCTGTATAAAGACTTGCATTAGGAGGAGGGAGGGACTTTGAATCGAGCACCAAAGAAACTTCGTCCTCTTTTTACGTTAAGGGTGTTTTTTTAGTTGGCATCAACAGTCTATTTCCACCTGGACACAAATCAAGTATTTGAAGTGTAGAGCAATTTCAACCCATGTTAAATATTCCGTACTTTATCATCTGAACGGTGATTAATAAAAATGTTCAGTGATAGTCCCTGCACACTGTCCTAATGCTTTTTTGCTGTATTGCTTGAGAGATCTGCTAATAACAATAACACGGTATCAACACAGTTTGCTTTCTGGGAGAAGAAAGATCTCTGGCAGAGACCTTTTGGGAGGGACCTTAAGGTTGCAGGTTCCTGCTGTTGGTAAGGAACGCACTAGGTGGCCTCCTGAGGCTTCTCCCCAGCCAACGGTTTGTCTGATTTCAGTGGACGTCAAAGGTGGCACAATTCTGAAAACTGAAAATCTTTAAGCAATTAGAAAACATTCAGTGGTGACATTTTTCTCAACATTAGTATTCAACAGTGGTTTGCTTTTTACTAAACTGCATGACCTCAGTTTGCATTACTGACACTGCTGGCTCTTCGGCAAATGCCGCTGTAACTCCGTCCTCTTTCCCAGGTGTCAGAAATGGTTTTCAGAAACACGTGCCTGTTCAGAGTATAAAGTGAAACCACAAGCACGTAGTAGTTGACTGAACGGGCTGAGTTGTCAGCTAAGTGAAATGAATAGTGAATGTCAGTGGATGTGCTTATTGAAGATATAACTCACTGTAAATATATAATTAATAAATTATTCAGTCATCAATTCCAGTACTATGCGGAACCCTAAATATTTTTTGTTCCTAGCGATGATACTTTCCTTGCTGATTGGTGGTGGAATTTGCATATTTCATGGATATTCATATTTGATATCTTTTGCTACAGGTTTTGGGTTGGATCCGAAATGGAGAGTCGATGTTAAATGCCGGACTCATCACTGCGAGCTCTTTGCAGGAGGCAGAGCAGTTACAGAGGGAGCATGAGCAGTTCCAGCACGCAATAGAGGTAAAAGCACCACTTCAGTGACCTGTATGACAGTTCCTGAGTGTCTGTAAATAACAAAATTGGGATCATGCTACGTTTTTTTTTTGAGTTAAGGAGAAGCTGTTGAAATCATCTTATGGCAAAGAGATAAAAACACCTGCTGGGAAGGTGGGGTTTTGTCACCGTTCATTTTGCAGCTACAATTCCAGGTGAACACACCTCGGTGCTTTTTTGCATCTTTGTGAGGTGGCAGCTGTTCACAGCAGTTTTACTGAAAATAGTAAATTCTTTGTTAGAATACAACGTGTAATTCTAATTGTTAAAGTAAAGAATAACGGGAGCCACAAACATCAGTTTTGTGTGTTCTGATACCGGTCCTTTAATGTTCTCATTTTTGTCTGACGGTAGTTTTCACTGACATTTTTGTGTGGTGGTGTGTCTATCCTCTTGCCAGGACTTCAGGCTACACCTACTGTATTGGTCATATCTCTGTGACAAGTAGGCAGAGATCTTAAGATTGACTTGGCTTTATATAATCAAAATATATAACCTTACACTTTTTAAGAACTTCTATTGAAATATTAACCAGTGTTATGATTTTTTGGGAAAACTATTTTCAGAAGTACTCTGTCTTGCAATAACTCTACCACATTTGTTTGCTGTTCAGTGGGGTTTTATGCTTCCCATCTTTGGGGTTTTTCTTGGTTTGTTGGTTTTTTGGTGGTTTTGGTTTGGTTTTTTTTTGTTTTCTTTTACAGTTTGCACTATATGTACCCTCATTTTAGAACTTTGGTAACTCGTATTTTTAAAATCATGCAGCATCTATTTAAGAAGAGATGACTAGGAAGCTTAAATTCTGGGCTTTCTGGCTCACCCTGTACTCTTGATATAATAATTATTATCATTAGGGGTTCCAGATCTTAGGGAAGCATATGTCTACACAGAGAACTACAGTTAAAAATTTGCTTTCAATGAACGGGGAGTTGTCTTGTGTGTTGTCCTGCATGCCTGCTCCCTCATTTGCTCACTAATGTGCAAAAGACTGCAGTAAAGCTGTGAGTACAGTGAGAGTCAAGCCAAAATTTAAGATAAGTTCTTTCAGTTTTCTTTCCTCACCACAAAGGGTAAGAAAAGCAACGTGAAATTCATAATTATAGCAGAGTGTACTGCAACAGAGGCACGCCATGTGAAGCTTAATGCTAGACAGTGGCCGTCCCTTTACAAGCTGCTAGTCCTTGTTGATGATAAATCTCTACAGGATTTATTTCCTCTGTATTTGCATAGCAAAATAATGTGATGACTAGTATTAGACAGTTATTTTTAGTTGGTGTGTGTTTGTGCGTGTGTAAGTAAGTCTCATTGATAACGGGTGTGAGCCTTTTAGGTCTTTGAGAAAGTGAACTGAAGTGCTCCACTGAACTCCTGAATTTTCACCTTTTGTCAGAAAACGCATCAGAGTGCCCTGCAGGTTCAGCAGAAGGCGGAGGCAATGCTGCAGGCGAATCACTATGACATGGATATGATTCGAGAGTGTGCAGAGAAGGTTGCTTCGCACTGGCAACAGCTGATGCTGAAGATGGAAGACCGTCTCAAGCTTGTGAACGCCTCGGTTGCCTTCTATAAAACTTCTGAACAGGTACAGAAATGCTGCGTGACCTGTATCTGCCCTGGCTAATTCTTCACTGTGGCATAAAGAGAATTAGATTAGATATTAGGAAGAAATTCTTTGGTATGAGGGTGGTGAGGCACTGGAACAGGTTGCCCAGAGAAGCTGTGGCTGCCCCATCCCTGGAGGGGTTCAAGGCCAGGCTGGATGGGGCTTGGAGCAACCTCCCCTGGTGAAAGACATTCCTGGTCACAGCAGCAGGTTGGGCTAGAGGTGGTCCTTAAAGACCCCTTCCAACCCAAACCATTCTGTGATAAATGATTACTAGACAAATTGAACTAACTACTAAAAGACTACAGTGTCATTGGTGTGGCTACGCTTGCTTCAATTACCAGCCTTAAAGGCACCAGAGTGCATTGGTTATTGGTGAAGATTCAGATCTTCATCGATCTCTTCTGTCACTCTCCCTTTTAATATTCCTCAGATTCTCATTTTTAATTGAGAAAAGTGTTGTAAAGCATTCTCAAGGTTAAAAAAAAGACACTTACAGTTGCTTAGCTGGATTTCAAGAAATTTTGTTTAAACCATAAACAAGTTACACAGGTTTTAATGGAAGTCCTTCAGATGGCTAGTTCTGTTTTTGGTGGGGAAGTCAGAGAAAAATCAGCTTCATTCTCTTCTTACACAGAAGAGTTAGGAGGAAGGCTGGCAAGGTTGCTTCCTCTGTGATCATATCCTAAAACCATCCTGAACTATGCGGTCACAGAGGCAGAGAAAGGTGAGCAACTTTAGGGATAGCCTTCTGAGCGATTCCACCTAAGCAGGAGTTTGCTGCCAGTCAAAACATGTCAGAAGCTGAGGTACGCATAAGGATGAGATTGGTTTTCTATTTTTTTTGGTTTGAACTTGGAATTTTTGTCTCACTGGATGATATTTGAGTTGGACTCCTTTTACTTGGTAGGTGTGCAGCGTGCTGGAAAGCCTGGAACAAGAATATAAGCGAGAAGAAGACTGGTGTGGGGGAGCAGACAAACTGGGTCCCAATTCTGAAACGGATCACGTTACTCCCATGATAAGCAAACACCTGGAACAGAAGGAGGCATTCCTAAAGGTGGGACTTTGGGGTTTTTTTTATTTTTTTATTTTTTTTAATAAAGGCATCATGTGTCTTGGAAAGCATGCAGTCAAACGCTCACTCTCACAGTGCTGAAATGTATGTGGAAAGCAAAAGCACCCATTTGAAAGCTACAGGTATATCCCAAACTGCAAAGCTGTGGGAAATGGCAGGTTAACTGCTTCTGACAGTCATTAGGAGAGTACTGCCAAGTGCAGAAAATTGTAGCCAGTTTTATAAATATGTTTCCCGTTGAACTTCAATAGATGTCAGGGCTCCCACTGTGACTGAAGAGGAACTGGGAATCACTGCTTTGAGCAACTGTCATTCGAAAGAATGCTTAAAGGCTGCTGCTTTGCAAGAGAAGTGACAGTCACATCGTGCCATTGCTGCCTGGGCATCAGGGCAGCTCTCAGATGTGCTTGGACTACAGCAGAGTACCAGGGGAGGAAATTGCTAGACAAGCGTCTGGGAGTAGTTGAGTTTGTGTAATAGTCTACAAATAAATGAAAAGTTTTCATTCCAACTAATGTCCTAGTGAAGAGGTTTATTGATCATACTGAAAAAATTGTGTGGTGGATGCTTGTAAAGCAGTTTAACGCTGTAACCGAAGGCTTTTTCCAGCATTATCTCGAAAGACATCAGAGTATAAAGCTTAGTTTTATTAAAACCCTTTTTCTTCTCTGTACAGATGTGAACATTCACAAATGTATTAGCATAGCACTGGGTATTTTCAAATATATCAGATAATATCAAATACCTTTCTGCAGCTCACCTGTAAGTTTCCAGTCTTTGTGTTAAAGCAATTTGAGAAATGACTTAGTGTCTTTTTTGCTGGATCTGTACATTAAGATGAGAGCAGCAGCTGAGCTGGGTGTTGCAACACAGTGGTGAGAACTGAAAGTTCTCAAGGCCTTATCTTACTATTATAAGGACGTGTCTTAATATTTTAGCACTTTCGGTTTCATTTTAGCAGGGCATTTACAGTGGTGGGTGTTTTGGAGTATCCAGGTGATTGCATAAGCACGTGTAATCTGTTTGAGCTGTTAATATACTTCAGGTGGCACATGACACATACAAAAACAAACTTTGTGAGCTCTGAGCCACACTGAAAGCTCTAGAGCAGGTAATTGCTTTTCAGGCTCTTCAGATAAAAAGCAGTAGCGTTTTGTTTGGGCTTTTTTTTTTCTGCTGGATGCATAAGGAGTAACTGTCACTAGTTGGGAAAACTATTTTAGTGCTTGAGTTGGCTTGCTTGCAGAAGGGTTTCTAAACGCTTTTTAAATTTGGACAGAGTGGGAAATGCGTAGAAGGGGGGTGAGGAAGGTCCTTGATCTTTTTCTGGATGTATAGGTATGCATCTTCAAAGAAAGTAACACTGCTAACTCCCTAGGCTTGCACACTGGCTCGGAGGAATGCTGATGTCTTCCTGAAATACCTGCACAGAAACAGCGTTAACATGCCAGGGATGGTGACACACATCAAAGCACCTGAACAACAAGTCAAAAGTAAGGGCTTTATTGTTCTTTTTTTTCTTTTCTCCAAAGAACGTGATCACCGTGTATTGTGGTGTGGTGTGAGTGAAGCCTGCCCTAGTGGAAAGGGTTCTGTCAGGCTTAACAGGAAATAATTAAAATTGCTCACGTGCTTTGAAGGAGCTGCCAGTCATCAAATTCTCTTATACCCAAATGAAGTTGCTTTGAATTTATTTATCTTCTGCTTACACTTAATCTTCTTTCGATTTGAGACTCAAATGTGCTGCTTTTGTTCAGAGAATGAGATAGGGAACTTCCACAGGATAATATTTGGTCTGAAGCCAAATGGGAGCTGATGGCTGTGAGCTTACTCAGTGCATTAAGTGGTGCTCATATTTCTAGATAGGTAGATAGTACAGGATGCACAGAGACAGCTGAAAGCTCTCCAAGCCAGAGAATAAGCTGGAAGTTTAGAAAACAATCCTGACGAATGCTGGAGTCAAAGAAAGCGGTGTCAGCAGCAGGGACTGTAGTTCAGGAGGCTCGAGATAGAGCAGCTCATCCAAACCTAGTACTAAATGTTATTGTTCAGTGACTTCAAGTATTTTTATAGTTGTGTTTTTTTCCCCTTTTCCTTGTCAGTCCAAGAAATTAATGGCAATAACATGAGTGTTGCCTGGCCAAATATCTCTCACTGGCTTGCCATCTGTATCATGTCCTGACAGGACGTAGGTTTGTTCCAACTGGCTGAATGCACCTTGCTTGCTCTTTGTCACAACTCCTTTGCTTGCATCCCTATCAAGATATCTCTTTTTGTGTGATGTGTCCAGCTGGGTGTATTACATTGTATAATGGTAGACCTCCCTGTGTCTGCCCCGTCAAATCTGGCAAATGTATTTTGAGCAAGCATTTTGGAGGTTGCATAAGGCAAAAATAAAACCGAGAAAGCAGGTGAGGCTCAAAGCAGATTAGCCCATGGCTTGGCCAAGAGACAGATCGGTTGAGGCAGGTTTGAGGGTAGCCTGCCCAGCAAGAAGGAAAACCTTGGCTGCAGTGACTAAATTCCAACCAAAAGCAAGTCCTGGGTGATCTCAACGCTCTGTGGCAAGTGGTAATGTGATGCTTCCAAGCAGGAGGATGTTGGCAGCAATGCAGACAGGTTTCGTAATCCTCAGGGAGGCTGTGACGAGTGGTTGTAATTGGTCCCAGATCACTGATAGAGATAGAGCGAGATGCTTTTCTCCTCAGGCTCCCTTTATTTGATCTTCTCTGTCAAACTCTTTCTTGGGAGTTCTTAGCTTTTGGGATGTAAGGCGTGGTGGATCCACACAGTGGGGTGGGGAAGTGCAGAGGTATTAAGAGACTTAGCACCTGAGAGTGTCCATTTATAATTATGGAAAATAGCCAGCTGTAGGAATAAGTAGAGAAGCAAGTAAAGCATTACGGTGAAGAATTAACCTTTTGGGTGGTATCTTCTGCTTCTGCTAGACCTCCCCTTAGGCTTTTTCCACTTCTGACAGAATCACCTGGCAAAGACATTGCATTGTCCCCATTGCCATGTATTTCAGCTCCCCATCTGGGTTTGAGAACCTTTATCAGACTACATTTTCAATTCTGTTAAACAGTGGCAGTCTCCATATGAGAAGTAATTAAAAGAAAAAAACCCCACATGCTACTAGTATATTTTAATTGCATCTCCAGTTTCTTTAACCAGCATTTCTGTAAATAATAATGAAACAGGAAGACTCTGTGTTTCATTAATATCAGTAAAAAGAGCAAAGAGTAACGGAAGGAGTAACCGTATTGTAAATTCTACAACATAGGAGCTTTATTCCACTAATTTTAATGTCATATTTCAAAATTAGTTATCATAACCTCTGTTTAAACTATTTTCGTTTCTTCAGATATTTTGAATGAACTCTTCCAGAGGGAGAACCGCGTGCTGCATTATTGGACCATGCGCAAGAGACGTCTTGATCAATGCCAGCAGTATGTGGTGTTTGAAAGAAGTGCCAAGCAGGTGAGGGGTTTATATAAAAATCCTCTTTAGTGTGATTGAGGTTTGATATACTTGTCCCGCAATAGCAAGTTTGCCATTGACTGCAGTGTTTCATTGAAAGTTCATTGATTAAATAGGAATTACGTTAAATCATTTGCCTTTAAATGATTTCCTTTAATACAGAACAATCAAATCTGTTGAGGCAGGGTGTCTGCTGGAAATTAAAGGTGTTGTTTTGCTTCTGCCAGTGTGGTCTGGTGCTGGTGAATCTCATTTCTGCAAGCCTGTGTTTGACAAATCGTTACGCTTGTTAACTTCGACACAAACACCCGATTTGACCAGGAAAATAACAGGCAGCAACATTTTTCTCCGGTGTTGGGAGGAAAAACATCTAATTAAGTTGAGTGGCAGTTCTAGAAAACTGATAAGTTCTGTAATTCATTAAACAATAATAACTGAATGACTTTGGCAAGTATTTTGCCATCCTGTGTGTACTCAGTTTTATGGTTTCTTGCACGGCAGACACACCTCTCTATTCTGAATTTATCTGTCTGAAAAGAACTAACTGCCACAAACAAAACAATTGCCTTTGCTAATCAAAGCATGAGGCGTAACAATAAGTAGGAGGTTCCAAGGCAGAATTAGTGACTGGAATGATCTGCAATAGTCTTTTATTGTTGTCGTTTGGTTTTTTGCTTTTTTTTTTAAACTGGATATAGGACAAAGAAAGGAAGCTATCTGTTCCTGTCCTGCAGAAAGGGACGCAGCGCCCATAGTGTGAAATACGTTAGATCTACTTTAAAGGACTCAAAAATCGTAATTTCTTAATTTTTTTTTTCTGACAGGCAGTGTAGACAGAGGCTGGAATACTAGTGGTGTGTTTTGATCTCTTGAAAGATTTCTGAAGTCTGTCTTTCATGAACAAAGCAATGCAAGATAAATCTTGGAGTGAAGTTAAAGATTAATACCTCCTTAAAACGACAACACTCCTTCCCAGCCCCCCACCCCACTTTTGAATAACCTCCAACCTCTGCCAAGCACATGACCTGCTTGCTTTTGTGTAGAGATTACTGGCTAACACTCAAATGCTGGAGGTAAAGATCTGTCAGCAGTTGCATTGTAAATCCCATTTTTGCAGCACTCACCAGCCCAGTCATCACAAGCTGTATGGGACTCCACGCTGATTAGCCAGGAAATGGGAATGTTGCTGTCTTCATTCAGATTTTTGTTCAGGAGTTGGAAGAACCCGTTTTTGAGCTTTCAGAACTTGATGCTCTGCTATGGGAGCAGATACCCTAGCAGTTGCTTGAGAGGAAAATGATAGACTCTTAAGCTGTACCAGAATTAAGAGCTGACCTGGATGCTAAATTGATTTCTCCAGTTCTTGTATGTCTCCAACATACTGTCCTGATCCTTATGAAATAAGAGTTGCTCTGAACTGTTGCAATTAACATCAAGGTGAACTTTTTGCCATGTTGTGGCTCTAGAGAGCTGCTAAAAAGTTATGAAAAAGCAACATTTGCAGAGGGCGAGCTTTTTGTTTATCATTCCTTCCATCATTGTGTAATTAACCCACCACTAAAAGGTGAAGGTTAAAAAGTTAGAAGGAAGAAATACAAAAATAAAAATACGTGTTGATTGTAACATCAGCAATAACCAATGCTGCTTGTCCGTATCAGTCTTCACTTGCAAAAATTGACATTAGAAGGACAAGGGGCATCATACAGGTGGTTGATTGAAATGTCCCTTTTCTTCACACTAGTCCAAGAGCAGTTGGTTTGTTTTCAGCAGCAGCACTTGAAAAGTACGGGCCCATTTCATGAGGCTTGCACCTGCCCTAATCTGTTTCTAGGTAAATGGCATCTTGGCATTCACGTTCAGTGCTGAATCTTGAAGGCTTTCTGCTCACTTTAGTTTTTTGTACCAAGAGGCAGAAGCATCCTAACTGGGAGGAGAAGAGAATCACATTTGTTCAATCACAGCCTTGATGAGCTTAAATTCATTGTGGAATTACAATACATATGGTGCCTGCTCTGATTCACCGTAAGATTATGCTCTTGAAAAATATACACATCTACTGTCCACCGAGATAAAACTTCTCCTGTTCTTGATGATGTGAATAGATAAAAGAGTAAAATGAAAGTAAGAGAGATAAAAGGAAGAACGAGGACTCACTAGCAATCTACTACTTTTTCTCTTGGAGTATTACATTTTTGTCTAGTGCTGTGTATATTTACCGCAGACACAGAAAATACACACACATTTAGTAACAAAACAGTTCAAGCTGTATTAAACTCTTTGAATATCTGACGTTGACTTTGTCAGAACCAGAAAGTTTCTAAGTTCAGGCTACTATAGCAGCACGCAGAGGCACATGTATTAAAAGCTGCAAAACAACTTAATGTCAGTCTTCAGTTACTATTTTTAATTTTTACTGTTAGCAGTTAGTTCTTTAAGTGTTGCTTTGTAGACTAAGTGAATTGTCTCAGAGTTACAAGCTTTTTGATGATGTAGGTGATCGCCTCGAGTGACATGGAATAAAGCTTATTTGTGGCCAATCTGTGTGAAATCCTGGTTGCAGGTGGCTTCTGTTGGCAAAAGTATGTGGCCTTTTCACTTACTTTTCCTTCATTATTGCCTTATTTAGGCTCTGGAATGGATTCATGACAATGGAGAGTTTTATTTATCCACACATACTTCCACTGGCTCCAGTATCCAGCACACCCAAGAGTTGTTAAAAGAACATGAAGAATTTCAGATCACAGCAAAGGTAAAATGAATAAATGAAATTAGGGAAGATTTTAAAAACCCAAAACAAATTCCCCTGTCCACCCCAAGGGTGTGTCTCTAAAGACTTGTTTACTTACAGTGGCTTTCTCTCTTCATTTCTGCTGGGAGCAGAATATACCAAAAGATACCCAGAAGATAATCATTGTCATGGGAGCTCCATCAAGTCTGTGGGCACTTGATTTTTTTTTTTTATGACAGAGTTGTACTGAGGTAACTTAAAAATGTTTTCTTTTAGAAAACTGCAAGCCTTCCAGAGCCTTTGATTTCCACTTTTATATCCTCATATCTATGAATTGCTGCCTGTTCGTGTAGGATATAAAATACTACAGGGCATATTATTATCCAGCTGTGACTTAATTACAAGATAGTAGAAAAATTAAAGCTTTATTCATTCTATTAAAGGATTCTGTGATCCTGCTGTAACTTTTTGAGCTATGGCAGCATTGTACACCAGTGGAGGCCTGTACAGACCTGCAGATGTCACTTGTGAGGCTTGAAAGTTTTCCCATGTGAAAGACAACCAGGGCATGACTGACGTACCTCAGCATGTGTAGCCTTTTCTGGCCCTGTGTTTTGTTTTGTCACCTGTTCAAATTGTCATCTTTTTGCACCTCTCTGCTCTTCAGTCTTCATAGAGAAATACTAAAACTCAAGAAAGTAAGCAAGTGTTCATTTGCCTGAATGACCTCCTCGGAAGAGACTTTGGAGATGAAGTTGGTCATGGGACATGTGGCAAGGGAGAAAAGAAAATCTAGAAAGAACAGAGATAGCTTTTGCTTTTCAAACCTGGATTTTCATCCTTCTGAGTTTTGTTCCAGCCTTTGCTCTGCTGGATCCCTTCCAGCACGCAGAGCATCACTGCCCCCCTGGTTTCCTCTGTCACTCAGCAGATGACGTGGGTGCCCCTTTTGAAAGAATGTTGTTAGCGTCACTCCCTTGGTGTTTTGCTACCTGTTGGGAGGATGTATTAGCCCTTGATAATTCTGTGGTGAAAAGAAATGCTTGGGTGAGGAAACATTAGTAAAGAAAAAGAATAAATAAAAAAGGAAGAATAAATACTGTCTATTTTGCAACTGATAGAGGGATCCAGATTTTATTGACTGTTCTGCTTAACTCCCTGTTACCGAGGGCCCTGACAGTACACTTTGCTCTGATGTGGTGTCAGAAAGAGAGAGATGGAGCTATAAACCAATCCGTTGTGGGTGATTTATGATTTACGTGGAAGAAAGCACATAGTCTCAAGGCAGCTTGTTAATTGGGAAAAGCACTTAGTGACAGATTTGGTGGTCACTGCTTGTTCTCTTAGTTTCTCCCAAGCAACTGTGTGACAGCAAAACATAATACAAGGAAAGATGTAAAGAGTATCATCTCAACATGTTAAAGTATAAAGTATATAAAAAGACTTACCTCCATCTCAGCATTTTGATGATGTCTAAAGGAGGTGGATTCTTGAGACTGTGGGCCAGGTCCAATACAGCAGTAATGAACAAAATATCCTCTTTGGCATCAAACCCCCTTTGTATTAATGCGAGGAGATTACCCAGGCTCTGAAAAGCTTGCCTTAGCAGAATTTAATCTCTGGGTTAGATATGGAACACGTTTTTGAAAGAAAAATAAGCGGCCCGCTTCTAGTCATGTCATAATAAAACCCAAGGAAACATGTATTCATCTTGTGCTGTTTTTATTAAGAAAAAGGTATCTGTTTAAAGGAGTTATGGGGAAAGGGAGGAGGAAGCTGGCTCCTTTGATGGCTCCTACTGCACTTTGGTAGCAGGTTGAGCTAAATGACCCCCTTCGGGATAGGTAGAGCTAGTAACTGTTTGATATTTTCCTGTTTTCATAGCAAACCAAAGAGAGGGTGAAGTTGTTGATACAGCTGGCTGATGGCTTTTGTGAAAAAGGGCATGCTCATGCAACAGAGATTAAAAAATGTGTCACAGCAGTGGATAAGAGGTACAGAGACTTTTCCCTACGCATGGAGAAATATAGGACCTCTTTAGAGAAAGCCCTGGGCATTTCCTCCGATTCCAATAAATCGGTAAGAGAAATTTGAGTGTGGTGACAGACAAACAAGCTTTGCTTGCATTTGATTTAGCTATCATTTTCTCCCGTCTCCTTCCTTAATCAATTCTTCCTTTCTTTAATAAAGAGCAAAAGCTTGCAGCTGGATATAATCCCAGCCAGTGTTCCTGGGTCAGAGGTGAAGCTGCGCGATGCTGCTCATGAGCTTAACGAAGAAAAACGGAAGTCTGCCCGGAGGAAAGAGTAATATGTTTATTTCTTTTTAATGAATGAGAATGCATAAATCAATCCTGTTAATGAAACAACTGTCATGGCTTGTCATGTATAGATGGTAAAAAGACAGATGGATAGATGGTAAAAGAGAGTGATGTTACTCAGTAGCTCCCATTGCCTTATATTCACATGCTTGATCTCACTGGTAGTTCTAGCACGTAGAATCCTAAACTTTCAAAACTATGTTAGACTTCTTTAACTCTTTAATTTTAGAAATAACGTGAAATAAGTGTTCAAGGAGAGGAGGGAGGACAACAGTTAGCTGACTTTAGCAGGCAAAAAGCTTTTAAGAAAAAATTCAATCTCCTTCCCCATTTCTTTTTGAGCTGGTTGGTAATGGTGGTGGGATGTTACCACTTATGTTTCCTTCATCAGTTGTCTCCCTTCACATTGCAGTTCTCAGACTTTTCTTGCAGCACTGGAAAAAGCAAAAGCTGATGAGGAGAAAAATATGTTCTGGTTATTATGCATTCATAATGATCTAATGGACTGAGGTTTGATTGTTCTTTCTGTTGTCACCTAAGGTTCATTATGGCTGAGCTAATTCAGACAGAAAAGGCTTATGTCAGAGACCTCCGGGAGTGCATGGATGTAAGTTCTCTTTCTTTTCACTAATCTTTCAAGATGAGATTCAAGATGTTTCTTTCTGGGATTTTTTTGGTTTGTTTTAACACCGGAACATGATTGGTTTGCAGCTGTAGGACCGAATTAAATATCTTTTCTGCTATTAAGAAGAAATTTAGAATTACATCTGATAACAACCAATTCAGACTTCATCTTGTATGTTTTGCCTTTGTCAGGACTGAGTTTCAGCATTTGCTCCTTTCCCAGCTCATAAACATGGGGGTTTTGTTTTAGAGAGGGGAGAGGAAAAAGGAGGGGTTTACTTGATTTGCTTGGCTAGCAGTAGAGAAGAGCTTGTGTTAATTCTCTTATTATCCCTTTCACATGTTCTGCTGCTCGCTGACTTCTGAATAGAAATTCAGAGAGATTCCATGGAAAAATGCCCAGTAATTGTTGTGTTGAAGCAAGCGATGGTCGGTGTTAGCTGTCACACAAAGCATGAACTTCTATACTACAGGCATGACCTTGATAAGGAATATCCTGAAGCATTAGAGGCTGTCAAGAACACTATGCATTTTAAATGATGGAGTCTCAGGGACTCTGTCAAACTGTCAGTTTTAGAACTTGGGTTTTACTATCAAAATCACAAGGTATATTTGACACAACAGGTACTGTCACAACTGGAGATGATGATGCTGCATGATCTTTCCCCGATTTCTCTCCAGGAAAGCATGCCTACAGATACCTGGGTGCTTCTCTTCAGGGTTTCTCATGACTTTTCATGCTTTTTTTTTATTTTTTTTGTTCCGGGCAGACATATCTGTGGGAAATGACAAGCGGAGTTGAGGAGATCCCACCTGGTATTGTAAACAAAGAACACATTATCTTTGGCAACATGCAGGAAATCTACGAGTTCCACAATAAGTGAGTTACTTATCTTCCGTTTCCATGTTACTGCTAAATCCAAATGATGACCTGAGGGATTTCCTGATGAAAATACTATGCATGTGAATAATGGATGCTTGTCCATAAAAAATCTAAAGGATTTCTTCTTGCACTGCTAAATTTTCAGTTGCTTTTTGCAGCCAGGCAGGTACACCAATAGAAACTGTTTCAATCTTGGACATTTTTCATCTTTTAAGATATTTATTTGGTATGTTACAATTTTGCTGTACGTTTTCCGGTTGTTCTAAGGAGATGGAAACCACTGAACTCAATAGAATCCAGATACAGTATGAATTTAAGATTTCATCATTCCTTTGGAACCCTCTTTCCTGATTTCTAAGGGTGACTGCTATTGGAAAAAAGTAGGACTCCCTGCTTTTTCTTGGCTCTTCAAAGCTTCTGTGGAGATGCCCCACTGTTATTACATTTATATGAGTACTGGACATGAAAGAGACTTGTCCACTACATTTCTTCTGAGTTGAATGGCTGTTAGGCAGATCTGCCTACAGAAGCCTTGCTCTGAATCTTCCCTCTTTGTTAATTCGTTGGTGTTTGTATTGGATTATGGTTCTTTAAGTAATAAAATATACCTAGCATATTCCAGAACCTAATTTTAGCCCTTTGTATGCTTTGTGTTAACTTGAGCATCCAAAAAACGAGTCACCTCCTTTTTGTCTTGAGATTAAGACTAGATTTTTCTCAAAACTGAGACAGTAGGAAACCTTGATGGAGAACAACAGCCGTTGTTAAATTTTTGAGTTCTCTTATGTGTTAACTGCGTGTCTGCTGGAATTTGTGTTGAATTACATTTTGTATTAGTTCTATTATTGCACAGTTTCATCCATTCCTGTTACCTTTATTCCTTTAACTCATACTCTTGGTATGACTTACAGCAAGTTTTCTATCCGCCTTTATTCACGGGCAATAGATCAATATCAACTGCTCTAATGAAATTGTTTCACAAGCCTTGTACTGTTTGTTTCTTTCCTACCTACAGTATCTTCCTTAAGGAGCTGGAAAAATATGAACAATTACCAGAAGATGTTGGACACTGCTTCGTTACTTGGGTAATGAAGTGGGACTTATGTTTAGAAGTAACAAGGGAGATAGAAAGCATGAGAAGATAGATTATTGCTCCCAAGCCCCATTTTAATTTGCAAAACTACCTCTTCCTTCAAATTGGATTAAAAATTTGTGCATTTGTAACTGAGGAAAAAAAATAAGTATGAAGGCATTGCTGTCAGGTGCCAGTGCTTAGCTGCACTTGAAGTTTATGCAAGTTGACCAAACCTGCATTCAGGTTTGATTTGGTGTCTTGGTCTTAGCTATGAATAATCTGCTGTTGCATTTGTTGGTATTGGTTTCAGTCTTATTTACCTGATATACTTTCTTGCGCTGCCAGTTTGAATGGGAAAAAGATTCTGTGTTGTTAAAGTTCTTGAGAGAAAAGATTTACCGTGTGCGAACTGCAAAAACTTTGAAGACAGAAGTTATGCTCTCTGATAATCTGTGCAAATTTGCATTTTGTTTTGCAGGCAGACAAATTCCAAATGTATGTTACTTACTGTAAGAATAAGCCAGATTCTACCCAGCTGATATTAGAACATGCAGGAGCGTACTTTGATGTAAGTACTTTGTGTCCATCTTAAAAGTATGCCCTGGCAGCTTGAATCATGTACTTGCAGTTAAGCTGAGGGCCTGATTTCTTCAGAAAATGCAAGTTGCCCAGTACTAGTGCTGCAATTTAGTGTCAGCTTAAGAAAATCAATCCTGTATCTCACATGGTTAACTTGCATCGCTCGGTTGGTCTCGTAAAGCTGTCAAGTCGAATGTGAAAAGTCACTGTCACATATCAGAGCGGTTCAGAACTGGAAGCGGGCTCTGGCAGCAGCAACTGAGCCACGAATCTTCAGATCTCACAAGCACATTCTGCAAATCTTAGCATTTTGATGTGCTTGGTTTACACTATATGTGAGAAAGATGGAGATCTTCGTTAAATTCTTGGAACACTTTTAAATTGAAATTAAAGGCAGCGGATATTCAGTTGGCTGCCATTGCTCAGAGCTGCTAAACCAACCACCTTGCTTATTCAGTCCCAAGGTTATTTGATCTACATGTAATATTCTGCTTAGGAAAGGACAGAAAGCAGCTTTTAGGGGGGAATTTTGGCCACACTGAATAAGTTTTGGTTGAAAGTATATTTACAGATGATTTTATTAGAATGCTTTCTACTCCTTTTTGTTTCCTTCTCCGCTGTGCTGAGCCACGGTGTAGTGACACCACACGTTTCTTTTAGACTTGTCTGCAGAAGTAGAGGGAAGAACATCATAAATAAAATAAAAAAAATATCCCTGAAGTTCTTGGGGTTAATTTCAAAAGCTATCACTGAGGAGATGGGTGTTTTAAACATTGTAAGGTAAAGACATTCTGTGAAGTCTCTGTTTTCTGTATTTGAAGAACAGTAGGTATGTTACAGGAAATCCAGCAGATAGGATGAAAAAGATGGGAAGAAAAATTCAGTAAACACATTTTTTTAAAAACATCAAGGGGCTCTGATAAAACTGTATTAGAAACAGGTTCTTGCCACCACCTCCAAAGGAGCATCCTTTGATCCCTTTGTTTTACAAGTGTATCCAGAGCTCTCATCTCCTCATCCACCTAGAGTGGATTTAGGTGGATTAGAAGTGTGAAGACCTAGTTCTGTGCACAGGTAACTTCAGGAGCTTCCACTGATGCCACCACTGGACCATGTCAAAATATCACATGCTACCCCTTCTTGGGAATTTCTGATACTGTGGTTGTGATTAGAAAGCACGTGAGGTGTTGGTTGAAATGGTGTGGTTAAAATACTTCTGATGCTGTGGTCGATGGCAAACGCTGGCCGTGAAGTTCAGCCACGATCAGTGCTTGGAATCTGTAGTTATCCTATAGAATTATCATCTGATTCTATTTTCCTCCTTTAGCTTTGTGGAGGTAATTCTTTTTTCTGTTCCTAAGTGTTTGTTAACCTCTTTCCTTTAGAAAAATGTGACTTCGTGCTCCCTCTCGTGGGTGAAATGCTTTTTGTGGTTATTAACAGTCAAACTACCAGGTGGTGCTACGAAACCTCCACCTTCCTGTGTAGTCCTGCCTGTTCCCTGAAATTTGCTTTCTTTTCATTTTTTTTTGCGAGTAACAAAGGAAATACTGTGTGTGTGTGTCTATTTATTTTTTAAAAAGGTGTTTTCACACGTTCAGTGTCTGTAGTTGTTGCAGCTTTTATTTAGGTCTGTTGAAACCCTTCACAGGTACCCTTGAAGGATAATTATCTGCTGTTTGTACAAACTGAGCAGGCAGATGGACAATGTTAACTATTTTCTGTGGCTGGAATATCTTGTCACCCTGACTTTTTTATTTTTTCATGCCAGAATAGGGTTTGTAGTTAATGTATATTATAGCACAGCCCTCAAAGCAGTCAACATCTGAGTGTTGTTGCTCACAATCCTCAAAAGTTTGCTTTTTTCCATGTAGGAGATACAACAACGACATGGACTGGCCAACTCTATCTCCTCTTACCTTATCAAACCCGTCCAAAGGATAACAAAATACCAGCTTCTCTTAAAGGTCAGTATTAATTCACACTTCTTGTGATTCTACTGTTTTTAAGAAGACAAGGGTCTTGCTGAAGTTAGGAGGGCTGTTTCACTCAGCACTCTGAGATGACGGGACCTTGTGTGCCCTCCAGTGTTGCTGTGATATATTTTGGGGAGATGACTGAAAATGAAAAGGCATAAACCAACATTTTGACCAGGTTCCTGTAAACTAAAGAAGATACCTCTCTACTAATGTTTACCTGGAAAATATCATTTGCATTTTCAGAGTGAAAAAGTAATTCCTGGCCATGCAGACAGACGCATTTTTGTAATGGTTTCTGCTGCAAATTTTTGCAAACCATTAGCTGTGTTGATGGTATGAAGTACTATACAATATATAAATCTTTATACGTTTTATATGTATGTATAAAATTTATATTAAAGGATCTATAAAGTATCTAAACATGTATATGACTACATATACACACACACACACTGGGTCCCTGTTCTCCCCTTGCAAAAAGGTGCGACTTGATTAAGTTATTACTTCCAGAAGCACACCAGGCTGGACTGTTCCAGAAATTTTAGGGTATTGATTACAATATTGTTTTTTTTATAAAATCTTAATGTGCCTTAGTGACTACATTACTGAGGTGATGACATAGATCTTTTTCACCAGTGTTTGCAGAGCCACATGGCTTTGCTGCATAGTAAATTTGATTTATTTGGTGGTTCCTGACTTTGCTTTTTCTTCTTTTGTTTTTTCTTTTTTTTTCCACTGTAAGAACAGAGACATGAAACATTGAGAGGATGGAAATAATCAAAACTTCAGTGAAACATTTTACAGTTCTAAAAGTTCTGCCTCTCTTTCCAAATAGTATTGAAGCTGCTCATCTTCTGTGCCTCCCGGAGCATATCTAGTTACATTCGCTGTTCTGTCCAGTCATCAGGCAAAATTTAAGTGTGATGATGTAGTGTTTTGCCGTGATAGGAGTATAGGCAGTTAAATAAAAATACTGTGGTGGTGAGAATAGTAGGAAAAGGGAATTGAAAAAGGAATTTAACCTGAGGGAATGAATTAAGTGGGCCTTTTGAATAATGGAAGGAACATAATATGCCTTTTTGGTTACGTAAGCTGCATTGTATCTTGACACTGTTCAAATGCTGAGAGGATGAGAGGAAACTTGAATATTGGCTCAGCTGCTGTTAATATCTGTGGGATGTTGAACTGGCAGGGAGCTGCATCACCCTAAATTCCACTGCAACACTGCCGGGTGTTCCATTCTCTGACTTCTGTCCGTTAGTTCGTGCTTCTTTGTATTCTAAAGTTTTGTCTGTGGGATGCTTTTCACTGTGTGAACGCGGAATAGAGTAATTCATGGAATACTTAAAATGAAAAAAACTTATTCTCTTATCAGCAGTAGTACAGAGCAGGTCTTTGATGCAGCAGAGCAAAGACTGACGCCGAAATCCTTTTGTGCTGTCCTGCTTTCCACCATCTTCATAACTTGGCAGCTGCATTGTTCTGGGGCTTGATGTAGTGCCAAATCTGAGAGCTATGTCTCTGCTTATCATAAAAAAATACGTTGTCCTTAATGTAACTTTTAAAGATTTCTTAAGCGGGTGATTTTGTTTAAATTAAAGATGGTTAACTGAAAGCTTGGGCTGCTCCTTGAAGAACAGATCATGATAAATACAAAGTCTGCCATCGTGTCATTGGCAGAGTAAGAAGTTCAAAAAGATTTTTACATCCAAAAATGATTCTTTCCTGTTAAAAGTACTGCTTGGTTGTCTGTCACATTAGTGTAGAAATACCTGACGGTGAGTGCTCCTGTCTGCTCATCTGTTACAGGAGCTGCTCACGTGCTGTGAAGAAGGTAAAGGTGAGATTAAGGATGGCCTGGAGGTGATGCTTAGCGTGCCAAAGCGAGCCAACGATGCCATGCACCTCAGCATGCTGGAAGGTAGGATTCAAACCGCCTTGCCAGTGCAGTCAACTTTGCTTAATAACTTTATATATTACTATATGTTGAGAAGATCTGAAAGACGCGAACGTTTTCTTATCTCACTGTTTGTATTTTATATACGTTTTATCTGGAAGTATATAAAATGCGAACTCACGTAGGAAAATTAATTGTGACAGACATCTGCTATAGCTTTATAAATTTTTCTAATGTTCTTTCATCCTAATGTATAGCTTTGCCACTACAGATTTGAAAAATACATAGGCTAACAAAGTTTTCTACTACTCACCTAAAATGTAGTCGGTGAGTGGTCAGGTATGACAGCTTGGGCTGCGTTTTTCAACCAGTATCCTCTCCTTCCTTACATGAGGTACATAAGTGTGCTAGAAGTGATTTTGCTGATTTATGTACCAAATAATTGTCTCCAAGAAGTTTGTCGTTTGCACGTCTGTTTGCTGCCTGTTCCATAAGAGATTTCTGGTTGAAATGACATGTATCTTCTGGCAGTAAAATGTCAGCATAAAGCAATTTAGCCTGAGTCTTCGCCAGAACAGCATAATCGTGTCCATAGCAGACAGTGGAGGCTGGATGTAATTGCTTCTATGTGCTTAGAACAACTTTCTGCCAAAATCTGTTTTATCATTGGCACGTTATCATCTATGATGTTGCCATCATACATTTAGTAATAAAAGCGTTGTTCTTTGGCATTGAAATTTTTTGAGATAAAAGCAAAACTGCCTTACCTTGCAGTTGCTGAATAAAGACTTAAAGATGCTTTTAGTCAATATTCCCTTCCATCCTCTCCAACTTCTAGTAGTAAAATGGAGCTTATAATGGAATTTCCAAAATCACGCAAGTTACTGTAAAACTCATCTTGGTTTGATGTGTTATCCTCAATCGTGTGAATACTGAAAATCACCTCTCTTCCTTGATTGTAAACAATAATGATGATGGTCAGTTGCAGGATCGGTTCCAAATGCTTTGTTCAGGAGACAGTATTAGTATGAATGCTGACCAACTTTGGTAAATAATCTTTGAACTCTGGGAATGTGACTCTGCAGAATATCCTAATCTTGTATATAAGTTCGTTTTATAACAAATCATGCACTTATTGTGGATTTATCCCACGTTGGACAAATACAGTGAGTGAGCACGTTTCCTCTTTATGTCTCTGGAAGATTTTGAATGGACATCCTGGTGCAACTTGCCTCTGATGCTCTCTATAACGTTGCCCTGTTTAGAACATTGAGAGCTGTTGTTTTCTCAAGAAGCATGCTGCTCTTGTTTCAGAGAATATTGGCAAGCAGTATTATTTAAGGTGCAGTTTGATACCACTCAGAAGAGTCTACTGTAGCAGACTAATTTCTATTCTCCTGCAACTCTAAAGCTGTGTATTAAATTGGGAGCAGAACACTGTGCCACTACAATGGGGCTAAAATTGTTGATATTCTGAATCTTCATCTTCACATTATGTCTCAAGATAACTAATCCAGCTGCTATTTCTTTATTGTGGGTCAATGCTGGAGTCACATGGCAACAGCTCCAAGCTGCCAATTTTTTTCCCCGCTATTGCAATGTGTTTACATACCCATTGCATACTTGGTAGGGAAGATGTCCCGACAGAAAAGGTGGCATTTGGGAGCTTGCCAACGTCAGAACAACCTGATGTGCTCTCTGTGTGTCCTTGCAAGTTGCTCACTTTCTACAGTGGCAGAAAACTCGTAAGAGAAATCATTTTCATCAAGGAAGAGGTTACCAGAATCTGACTTAGACAGCTCTGTCATTTGTTGGTGAAATACTGCCAGAAGAGTTGATAAACTTGTTAACAGTTGGATCTCTAAATTTAGATATAGACTTGAGCTACAGTTACATTTAGTATACTTCGGTGTTGAAATCCAGTCTTGTTTTCAGTAGTGCTTCCTTGGAATCCCATCTTTGGGGGACTGATGGTGTATTTGGGGGGAAAAAATCAGATCGCTTAGTAAACAGAAGTTGTGTTTTTTTAATTTCAGCATATTTCCAGCTTTTCATGGTGAACCTTTCTTCTTCCTGGGTTTTTAGGTTTTGATGAAAATATAGAATCTCAGGGAGAGCTCATCCTTCAAGAATCCTTCCAAGTGTGGGACCCAAAAACTCTGATTCGAAAAGGAAGAGAGAGGCACCTTTTCCTTTTTGAGATGTCCTTGGTTTTCAGTAAAGAAGTAAAGGACTCCAGTGGAAGGAGCAAGTACATTTACAAGAGTAAACTGTTTGTAAGTATGGGAGAACAAGTTTCCGTATTTAGAAAACTGTCTAGATTAGGCTGTGACTAAGCTCGGATGATTTAAATGGGCCTGAAGAACTCTAACAACTATCATAGTGTGCTGAAAGAACAGCCTTGGAATGTGTGGACTGACTCTTAGAAGTTTGCTGCTTTGTCATGCCTTAGAGGAGAAAGAGTAGGCTGAAAGCAACTACTGAAGGCTACATGTCAGTCTTGGTGTGTCAGGACAAAGAGAAATCAAGATTGGGCTGCAGTGATTGTCTCTTAATTGTATGTGTGTGATTACTGATTCTTTAAGGCTTGTTTGTGTAAAGCAGAAGGATGGAAGGAGTGGACAAGCTGGTTTCATCTTGCTTGTTTACCATCACTGTTGTAGTTATATTCATGTTAAGGATTCGTTTTGGTGGATATTCTGCGCATACGGATCTGGAAAGGCAGGAACTCCTTCTTATGGAGAAGTTCATTCCAGGATGTCTATGGAGACTAGTAGTCTTACAATAATATTTTGTAAATATAGTGGTAGCTCTTATGGTCTACTGAAAGGATGTAAAGATGGAAGAGTTTAGCTTCCCATTTAAAAAACAAATTAAAAAAAATATCCAGGCTTTCTTCCCACATCTGTAGCATGTATGCTTTGCAAAATGTGACCCTGGAATTTGTATCCTTACGTTTCTATCTCAACGGATGCCTTGGGTGAGAGTAGTATTCACACTCTGTAAATTTAGGTAGCCTGGTGAGTAGACAGTCTGCCATGGCCTGCTCTGCATCTGTTGGAAGCAAGATTGTCTTCTCTACCAGACAGATTAGAACAAGTACTTGAAATTATTCTACTACTTAGAATCATGCTTTTAAAGACATTATTCTTCTATTGGTAATATTGGGATCTATGGCTAAGTCTAGATGGTATAAATGCTGAATACTTTCTCCGTGCTTAAGCTCCTTTTGCTTTGTTCTTTCCCCCTTCCCACCTCTGTGTCCAAACTGGTAAAGCAGGTTGGTTCAAAAAACCTTTTTTCTGTATCTTACTTTGCATATTCTGTCACTTTATTTCCAACACTTGCTTTCCTTCCTGATACAAGGTAATTAGCAGGTAACACAGCTTCAGCTGTTCTGTTGATCATGCCTTTCTTTGCTGAACTTGAAATACAAAAAACTTCTTGGTGTACTGGAGGGCAACATCATCTGCTAGGGCACTACATGGGAGGAGAGACAGAACTGAAAAATCAGTCCCATAAGCTTGTCATGTCGGTTCCTCCAGCACAAATTTAGTCATAGTCTTGGGTCTTAGAGAAGCATTTTTAAATTTAAGTTTTTAAAATGCAAGCATTCTTTTTGTCTTCGTGTTCTACTTGGCAAAACATCCTGTAGTACAGCTTACTACTATAGCAATTCTTATAGTTTGATCTTTAGAAAACAGATTTCTCTGTGTTGAGTTTTGAACGTGACACCCTCCCACCAGCTTTACTTGATGACTGTCAGTATTGCCACTCCTTACGGTACGGACCTCTACTGTGTTGTCCCTCAGCTGTCCCTTGTAAAATTAATAACATCCACAAGTGTACCAAGGCTTCTGAGTTTACTGGGTTTTAAACAATAAACAACATTAAAATTTGTACTATCTTGCCCGATCAGGCTTTCTGTTGGGTGGTGTGATAGGGTATATTTCTTCAAATTACATGATGTAATGTTGGATTAAGTATTTTACAAGCTTTCTAACACACATAGGTGTTGTTGGTGAGTCAAGTTTAAACACATCACAGGCTTTTGAGTATTTCAAAGAAGAAGAGTCCATTTTACTGAGAGAGGACAGTGCTGAAGGGGGTGGGTATGTTGGGTTGGGGTTTTTTAGGAAAAAGAACCAAAAAATACCACCAAACAATGAAACAAATTGGCAACCAAATGAGACAAGAAAAAAAATTACCCAGGTATTGTGTACCCAACATTTCTTGTAATGAACTGTGTGCTAACGATGATGCATATGAGGGGAAAAATACAGCTTCTAATACTGTAAGGACGCTTAGCAGCTGTGTTACAGAGTGAGAAATCTTGTAGTTTGAGCTGTATTTCTTAGTCTGTAAATTTTTTTGGAGCAGAGCCTGTATGAAAAGTTTAACTGGAAACCAATTCACATGATTGAGATGTTGTTCCAGTTGGAAAGTGAAAACATTTTGGATTATAATTAGCTATTAAGGCCTGACATTAGGACTGAATGTTAATGTAGTTGTCCTACAAAATTCTCCAGGGAGGCTGCATTTCTGAATTACTTCATCTGTTTCAGAGGGAAGGGAACACACTAGGAAAGGCTCTTTTTTGGCAGAAAAGAGATCAGAGCTTTAGAAGATATCACAAGAAGCGTATCTTATCTAAGAGAAAACATAAAAATCAGTAAGCAATGAGTGTTCCCTGATGGAAATCGACGAGGAGAGAAGCCAATGCTTATTTTTTACCAAGCACCTTTTTTTTTTATTTTTTAGAACTAGAAGGCTTTTATTGTCAAGTCAAAAATGTAAAACAAGCAATTTGGTATTCAGATTATGAAAGCTATTGTTTATTATTACTCTACAGGAAAAACTGTTTAGTTTGCACTCCTCCTTTTTTGAAGAAGCCTCACTGCTGCCACCAGAATAAATGTTTCTCTCCAGCATATGAGTTAGCCTTAGGCTTCTAAAAATCTTTTCAAATAGCAGAGCTTAATTATTTAGAATATTAGCATCTGTTTGTGGCTTCTGAGAAAAAAATTGCAGTGTCATTCTAACAAACTTTTCTTAATTCCAGACTTCTGAACTGGGCGTTACAGAACACGTAGAAGGAGATCCCTGCAAGTTTGCTCTATGGGTTGGAAGGACACCAACTTCAGACAACAAAATTGTTCTCAAGGTAATTTTAGAGGATTTGCTTGTACGGTCTATGCGAGGTGTTGTAGCTGTTGTTCATGCTGGTTGGGAAGGCAACAAATGATGACTTTCCCTGCTTTGAGAGGGACAGCTGCTGACAGGTAATTTTTCTTTCCATGTAAAGGATGTGCTTTATATCTAACTCAGGTGGCTTGATGGCAGAGGGGAGCCTGTGGTCTACTGAAGGATTAAACAGACTTGCTTATAAGTAATTGGAGTAGGAAGAGATTTGATCCTATAGACCATAGCTTGAAGACTGTAGCCACTAGCTGACAGAGCAGCTGGTATGCTACAGGCAAATCAGGGCATCAGTGTTACATCTAGCACTCAAGTCACTGCTGCTTGTTGATGCTGTTTTTCATGCCCCATATTTTTATCAAAAGGTTTTATGTCTTTCTGTCAGCTACAGATTTTTCTGAAGACACTTGCCTTTGGATGAGGGTGCATGCAATGCCCATAAATTTTGAGGCTGGGGAGGTTACAGGTGTCTGTGGTGTTCTTTGTCCAGCTAGGAGAGTGGCCAAATCCATTTCTCCTGTGATTCTGGAGTGTAACCTGGGACCTACTGTGTCAACTGGAGAACTTTTTTGTAATACTAGAAGTCGCTAGTAGCACAGGATGTTCAGATAATTTGGACAGTATATGAAGCTTTTCAACAATTTTGTTGATTTTTTTTTAATTTGTTTTTGAAAGTTGGAAGCTAACACTTCCTTAGCTCATGAGTATTATAAGTAAATTCCATGAAAACCTAAATAAAATATTTAATGGTTACATTTGGTTTCTTTTCCTAAATGTTTTTGCTTGTAAAAGAAACAAAAGATCTTTTTCCTAACCGTTCATCTGTTCCTGCAACTTTCTCCACCTCTTTAGAATCCCTGGTTATTAAATATTTATAATATGTTCACAACCAATTATTTCTGGAGAGAGCAAGAAGTAGGAAGTTTATATATAAATTTTTTAGGGATGCAATAATGTTTATGTTTAATAGCTTTTCAGGTGCAGGGTTAAAGTGGATTAAAGAGTCAGATTACAGGTTGGGCAGCTAGATATCAAGTCTTTTCCAGGGTATCTCAAAAATATCAATGACACATTGCAGGCAGTTATTAAAACACAATCCCTGAATTAGCTTTCTGCTTCCAGGTATGTTTCAAGAGTGGGAAGAATAATGTGTGAAGTGTCCTGTGGAACTATGTGTGTTGCAGTATAAGTTAACTTTTCTTTCAGTGTTAGTAGATTATTATATAAAGTTAGAATTGGCCTAAAAGGTAGTATGGGTTTAAAATACCAATATTCAAGGTGTTATTACTGGAATTTGTTAAGTAAGTCAATCCACCTTGTGTTGCATCAGATGCATAGAGGGCTTTAGCCTTCCAGTTAGGAAAGAGGAATGTGAATCTAAAATAAGATGTTTTTTCAATGAGCCACATTAATAATGTTGAGAAGTGTAGTCTTGCTGAATCAGATAGCTTGAATTTCCTTTCCTCTGTTCAGATTTTCAAAAAACTGTTGAGCAAGTAATTTGTTATGCCTTCCTCTCTATATTTATTAACTGACTGTATGTGTGGATCTTCTCAGCTATATAGTCCATTGTGGGGGGTTTGTTTCTTTTGCATATCAAAGGCATCCAGTATAGAGAATAAACAGGACTGGATCAAACACATCCGGGAAGTGATACAAGAAAGGACCATTCATCTGAAAGGAGCATTGAAAGAGCCCATCCACATCCCCAAAACCGCACCAACAACAAAACAGAAAGGAAGAAGGTAAGTAGTATTTAAAATAATCAGAGATCTCTAAGCACGTAGCAGTACTCTTTCCTCTGTAGTGTAGAATTTCTAATGACTTTCAGTGAATTGAACAAAAACAAGAGTCATTTTGGCCAGCTTTAAGTAATTTCCAGTTTCCTACAGTGCTAAATTCGTTGAGATTTCTGCCCTGAACAGTCTCTGACCTTGGGTACATTCAACCCTTGCAGAAGGGATTTGGAACTGCGTTACAGAATAGCTATCCATTTTAGAGTTTTACTGGTCTGCCTGTGTTATTTAGGTCCTTGGTTTCCTTTCATGGAGCTTAAAAACGTGTGACTGAGTGTTGTGCTTGCTAGCTTTGGCTCAGTGGCTATGCAAGTTGCCATACTTCTGACTGGTTGGTTTTTGCCTTAATTCTACGTGATGTAGACCTTGAGCAAACAAATCTGTTCTTTTAAAACATAGAACCAAGTATTAAGAGCTGAATATTTGCCTTTTGCAAAAGTTTGGCTGGTGCCTGTTGCCAGGCTAAGAAACACTTTAGAGTTGCAAGTAGGGAAGTGACACTTTGCAAGCATGGTGCTAATATTGTAATGAAAATGTAATTACTTGCAGAGATGGCGAGGACCTGGACAGCCAAGGAGATGGTAGCAGTCAACCTGATACTATTTCAATTGCCTCACGAACCTCACAGAACACTCTAGACAGTGATAAGGTAAGATTCCGAGATGTTGATTGCTTCTGAGAGTGAATGATTTGTCCGTTGGTGTAAGCTAGAGCCCCCAAGTCCTTAATAACTTCAGAGAGGAGGCAGGGAAATACTAATATCTTTAAAAATAGCTGTATGTAGTAGGAAAAATATCTTGGTACTGTGTGATTGTTTAAATCTTAATAGTTCATGAAGGAATTATGTTTGCTCCAAACTTAGACCAATTTTGTCCCCTCTCTTCTGCAGTTTGTTCAGAGATTTGACCCAGTTTAAAAGAAAGTTTTATTATCCATAAAATTTGAAACTTCTGCACAGAACTTCTTTTGATGTCAGCCTCAGCCTTTCTGAAAGCCTGCTCTCTGCTTTTTCGTGTTAGCTTGAGGTTGGTGGTTGTCATGCAGTTACTTTTGTGAAGGAAAAATACTACCCAGTGTTCATGGGTTAGAGAATAAGAGTGTTCGCTTTCTGCATGACAGCTGATGGAAATCACTGTATTAAAGAGGGGTAACACACAGCCCTATCATATGATGCTGGTGTTTCCTTTCCTCCACGTCTGCCTATAGATTCTGTCTGGGTTATCCCATAAGGGTAGCACAGCTAGAGTTTTTTATGGATGAAAGAAAGGCACCAAAGAAGCAAAAATTCTTCTGAAATGTGTGTTACTTTGGAACTGAAAGAAGATTGCTGACAAGTGAGAAATGTTAGGACCTTGGAGGGAAGTAGAGATGGATAACAGAAGTTTGTCAAACATAAGAATGCATAAACACATAGAAGCTGGGTAGCAAATTACTTGAAAATGGTCTATTACCTCATTGGGTACAGTTGTTCTGATGAGCCATTCGAAGTACACGGGTTTTAGCGCTACCCAGTTACATTGCAGGGCAGCTGAGTGAATATGTTCTCAGAATAATATTTTGACCATTCCCATAATCATCTAAAAGGGTGTTTTCTGCATTTTTACATGTGACTTAAAACTCCATGGTTTGATTTTTGCATGCGAAGAAGAGGAAGGCAGAGGAAGGGATTCATAAGGTGCTCAGAGTTGCTCTTGTATTTGTCAGAATATCCTATGTTTTGACCTTTTGCCTTTGTACAAAGTTGATCTATAGTTTTGGTGGTAGTTTCTTCTAAGGCTAGCTGTGAGAAAAATGGTTGTTTGGAGCAAAAAGTCTTTTGGTGACTCTTGTTTTGCCATTTTATTCTTTGCGTTCTTACTTCGCTGACTGAAGTGATTTACAAAAAACTGTTTTGTATACCAGCAAACAGTTTAGATTGGTTTTTAGGCATCCTTAAGAGGTTAGGCAATCTATCCCTCTCAAAAGCACGACATGCTCAATCTGGTTTCCCTGATTGTTGGCCGAGACGTCAAGCTGTGTGCACGCAGCCTGGCTGGATTGTGCTTGGATTCCCATGGAGGTGATGCCATCCATCCCTGCCCCGCACAACCATTCCACCTCTTCGGTTGTTCATGGTGCACTGTTCGCTGGGGAACAGCAGGACTGTCTCCTTCACGGTGGTATTTCATGCATCATGTGAGAATTGCTAAGAAAGTTGGCCAAGGGAAATGCCCTCAGGATTGGCTTCCAGTCTGGTGGAAGGAGGAGTCTTAACAGCAACCTGCTCAACAGGAGTTAGAAGTCAAAAGAAGGAGGAACAGAGAACACTTTTAAATATTTTCCTGACAAATTAGTTTTTCAATTTGTTTAGTGAATATAGTGTTGTTTTTAAAGTATTTTTGAGTTGTCATGTTAGTGTATAAAATTTTTGTTAGACTTCTCTTTGGCAAGAAAAACTAAAAACTGGAAGACTCCCTGGAAATTACTTGAGGTATGAATTTTTAGAAGTACATGAATTAGCAGAGTAGCTTTCTTTAATGTTTTTACGTTTTGGTCTGCTAAATACATTAAGGAGAGAAAATTTTCATCTGTTTGAAAGTACAAAATAATAATTGTTAAGGAATATTAACAGACAGAAGGCCAGTGAAATCTGTAGAACTTCTTAACACTCTTCCTGAATCTGAAGTAATCTCTCGCTTTGTATGTTGAAAATTCATTAGCTGTGGTCCATTTGGGGTTTAAAATTGGTGCTGTTTTCTCAGCCTAGAAGCTTGAAGAATTTGGGAACGGCTTACAGAGGTGGAGTAAAACAGGTTTGCGGATTTTAGGTAGTGTTGATGTGGTTAGCCAGATGGAGCAGTGGAACTCAGACAAATTTGGGGCATGTTCCAAACTGAGCTGGGATTTGAAATTGAGACATGTTAAAAATATTGAGTAATTTAAAATAGCATTAATCAAGTGATAAAAATGTTTATCACTGTATCACTCATTGTGTGGCTGAACGTTTTCTGCTCACGTGTATCCACTACTGTGATGAAGACAAGGCAACAAATACCAAACATCATACTAATCAACAGCCAGGTAAAACTGTTCTTTTATTTTCTCTAATTATATGTTCAGACAGTTAATTACTTTAAAATAAATATTCTGATTAGAAGTGCTAAGATGTTATACAGGGAAAATATCAAGATTGAAGTCCTTTATTCAAAACTCAAAGCGCTTTCTCACCTTTTCAGAGAATACACATTGAAAGAGCTAAAAATCCTTAGCCTTGGTACTAAGAGGTTGAATATTGTCCAGATGAGCTTCTTTCCTTGCAATCCTGCTTTCTGTCCTAATTGGGAATGCCTTAACAACGGAGATTAACTTCATGATTAGCTTTTTTCTTCTCTACCCTGGCTTTTTAGACTAGAATTGTAACTTGTTTGTTGGCTCCACTATTGCGTGTTGCTTTTTAGTAATGACTGGGATGATGTAATAGACCATATGTTTATAAAGCTGACACCCTTCCCAGCTTTGTGTCATCTGAAAACTGTATTGGAAGGTAGAATTAAAATGCAGAATCATCTCGGCAAATGAGAGAAATTAATTGGCAAAATACCGTGCGATTTAGTAGGAAGACATTTGAGATAATGTGAGTAGGTGGAAATAGTTAACTACTAATGGAAACAATGAGAGTATTGAACAGTTTTTGAGAAGGTGATTTAGAAGCTATAGAGGCTCACAAACTGTTTACTATTTTAACAGCATGGTTCAGTTGGGAGGGTGGGATGGAGCGGCCCGATATTGGCTTGTAGAAATAGGGTGCTGAGAAACAAAGTCCTCATTCTTACTCATTGCTCATAAGGCTCCACAACCAGTTTTGAGTATAGAATTTTAGGAAATTAGTGGCCTGTTGGAAGAGTTCCAGGAGAAAGAAGGAAAAAATAAACTCTACCAGTATAATTTACAAGGCAGGATAAAGAGTTGGGACTGATGAGCCTGAAGAAAAAAGGCAGAAGGAAGAATTTCAGGTCTTCGAGCGTGTAAAAAAAACTATTGCACAGAGTTACAGAATGGTCTTTTACCCATATTTTCAGTGGATGGGATGAGATTAAAGGACTTATCTTTAATAAAAGATTGCAATAATGTTTGGTTTGTTTCTGGATGTGAAAATGTGATGCCCTAGAGCAGAGTGATGGTAAAGACTGGGGAATCTCCGTTACTGGAGATCTTTGAGAGCAATTTGGATAAAAGTTAATTTATCCACATAGATGCAGTTGTTCATGCTTTAGATGTCCGGAAGGAAGTGGTCTAGGTAACTTAAGATCCCTTCCCCACCTTTTTTTTAGAGTCATGGGATGTATCTTCATATTGCAAGACATGCTAAATACATACATAGCACTGACCCATCCTGAAGGATTGGAAGGTATAATGGAATCCAGAGTGAAATTTTTCGAGAGGGAGTTTTCTACTCCATGAAAGCATCTCAGTTCTCTGAATGTGTGCTCTTATTGTATCCTTCTTAGTAAATATTTTGCCCTTTACCTTTTGCAGCATTCCTTCCATTCACCTTCGGTAGCTGTGCAGCCAGCATTTTAGGTGGCTAACAAATAAGAGATGACACTTGGCCTATTCATTCCACCTTTCGACAGTTCCAGCATCAGAAATTGATCTGATTTTAATGTTTTCTCTTGACCCAGTGCATAGGAAACAAAGTTGGGAGGCTGAAGAAAGCAGTGTAGGTCTGGTAGGTCTTTTCGTGCTTGTATTAAATGAGCTGGTAGAAAGAGGAAAAAATCTGAACTACTATTTTGGTAGCTGAGTAGACGAGAGGCTTTTAGAAGAAGAGCTGTCATAGAGTGTTATCCTAAATAGTAGGAATCCTGCTAGCTGCTCTGGGTGGTCAGTGGAGCAATATTTTACTTTTAACAAATTGTCTTTTGTGCCCAGCTGGTAACACTTTGTGCTTGCTGTCTATGTGAAGTTGATTTCATTCTCATGCTTCTTTGAGCTTGTGTGTAGTGCATTGGAAAACAGAAAAAGGGCTGGAACAGCAGGAGACAACCAAGTATTTAGTTCTGCCAGCCAAGACCACAGAAGAGAAAAGGCTCCCATCAGTAGAAAAAAGTGCTAGTAAAAAACCAGACATGGCTTTGAGTATATACCTCTTTTCAGAGTCAGAAACCAAGTCTGGGCAGCTACCTGGTCAAAGCAAAATACTGAGACAGAACTTCTGTGTCTCCCATTTCTTTCCTCCCACAGTGTGCTTGTTTCCATTTTAAAAGGGGATTAAAGATTTTCATGCTTGAAATAACTGAGAATTCTTATTAGCTGCTCTCTTTCCTTTCCTTTCTCCTCAACAGAATTACTATGGGACAGTAAATTTAGTTTGCAGTCCTGAGAGGAGGTTATATGGCCTGATGTAAAGGCTGTTGTACATGACAAAACTCTTGTCACCGGTGATCTTCCCAGATACTGGTGGCAGATGAAGTCTTGATGTGGTGTCTCTGAGTTCAGCAAACCTGTGCGAAGAGTGTATTCAGCCCGTGTATGTGTGTGTTATGGTTTGGGTATTTTTTTTTCTCCACAAGTGACAGTGATTAAAAGGCCCCAGAGAGATGAGCATAGATGGTTAACATTAATTTCAGCAATAGCAAGACACTATGTCCCATGATAAGCTGTTTAATTAAACCTTGCGCCTTTTTTAATCTGTGGTTCTGTTTCTATCTGGCTTTTGTTTCTCGTCTCGTCTCTGTCTCTCCAGTTTCCATGTTCCAGACGTAGCCTCATTTATTTTTATCAAGCGTGATTAATTCAGTTTACATAAAGGGTTTCTTGAGAAGGATGGATAAAGTATATAAAACCCTCGTTCAGCCTAAATTTGGATTTAGATGGTTTGTAACTCTCTTTCTCTCCAGTGCAAGTCGGTCTCCCAGATCTGTTCTGCCCCTTGCTCTTCCCTCCAGCCAGCCTCGAGAGCCGTGCCAAAGCTGTCCAAGGACAGCTGCTGAGCAGTGTGCCTGATCACAGGCACTCCTCGCTGCCCAACTGCATTTAATCAGTGCGAAAGATGAAAATGCTTTCAGAAAGATGAAAATGCTTTCAGAAAGCGTGTTATGCAGGGAAAACGAGCAATGAAACAAAGAGGGAAGCGGCATTTCCTAACCATAACCTCTGTGGGAAGAGGGAAGGGTCGTTATCCCAAAGGAGGGGAAAACTGGTAAATGCTTTTCTGGTCAGCTCTCCAGCATGACAGAGATACACGTTGGGTAGAGAACAGCCTTGTTTTCGGTGCGGAAAAGCCCTGCACTAAATTGCATCTAAGAGCATCACTGCGTGTTTGGGGGTGGTGTAGAGCTAACAGTTGCTTGTGGGAAGTGTCTTCCACACTGAACTGTGATTGAATACTGAATTTCAGCAGAATACTGAAGCTAGGATATCTGATTCCCACACAGACTGAAAGACTGGGATTTTTTTCGTACTTTAATAGTTTCTGACATAGCCGCTGACAGCCTTTGCTTGCTTTCTCCTTTAGCTTAATGCTATATAAAATACTTAGTGAACGTAAAATCTGAGGACTTATTTATTTTTAATTAGGAGAAGGAGAAGAAATAACCTCTATATTAAACCCCTAAACACGTGGTTGTCGCACCAGCTGCAATTCGTAGAAAGGGAAGGGTCAGGAAAGCGAGCAGAGCACCAGAGCTCTGATCCTGTGGGTATTTAGGAGAAAATACAAAAGACTAGATGCAGTTTCTGGAAAGTGTCAACCTGTTAGTGCCTCGGTATTTGAACCAATTGGGGGCGGATATGGAGTCTCCTGGGAAAAATTTGGTTGGCATTGGACACCTTGTGAAGTCATACTTCATCAGCTTTCCTGTTAGTCCCCGTCAGGCACACAGATGGTTTCAATCGTTTCCGAGTTTGTCTGAAGAAGGCTGTAACATAAATCAATACCAGAAAACAAGGGAAAGCTCTTTACTTTTTCTCCTTTGGCATGCTTTTGCATGGACTGAAAACGAATATAATATAGAGAAAGAGTGTAAGGGACAGGAAACTTTTTAAAGAGGGAGGAGGAGGAGGAGGTAGCGTGTTTTGAAGTACCACCACCCCTGCCCTGTAATTTTGGGTATTGGGGCTGTCTGGAGAGATGTAGTAGAAGCGATGGAATTAATTTGTAGTCTGGCCCTAAATGTGTGCAACCTGATTTATCTTCCTTAAACGCTAGACGTATGAGAGTTTTCTGCTCTTCTTGGCCCCTGCATCCCCCCAAGAAAATATTTTTCTTCTTTGTGTGCATGCACAAGCAGGGGTAGCCAGCGAGATTAGCCGGCAGAGACCATGGGAAAGCCTAGATTTACTGCAGACCATCTGCTAGGAGTTATGTCCTGTCGTTTGTTGCAGGGTTGAGGAGGAGAAGGTTGGGAATAACCTTTCAGTCTTGCTGGGGTTTTGCTCATTTTGTCATTTGCTCTGAAAGTCTTGCTTGATAACAAACAATATTATCCTAGGAAAGTTCGTCTGGTGCTTTAGTTATAGGCTTGTAATGAAAACTAATAAATGAGTAACAGTGCAGTATCTTCCCTCCTTTTCCTAAAGCTCACGAGTATGTAAGTGTAATATATATGTCAAATATATATATGTATATTTAAAAAATATGTATATGTCAAAAATAACGTAGCAAGAACTGTGTATTGCATTGTTGGGGCAGGACATGCTTCTGTATTTGCTGCAGTGGGAATTCTCACAGGGTATTTATCCTCCTTGGTCGGCGCAGAGCATCGCAGTATTACCTCGCTGAGTTTACTGGCTTGGTCCAAAATTTACTGAATTCACAGAAGTTGCCTTCTAGCTGAGATCTGTGATGAATGTCACACTGAAAGCAGGCTGAGCTATAGAAATATTCCCACACAAAAGGCTGCAGAAGCCATCGCCGTACGGAAGGAGAAGGAATTCCCAGGCTGTTGGATGGGTGCTAAGCAATCTTGGGAACTTCGTGAAGTTCTTATAATAATTTTCATTTCACATCAAAGCAGATGAAAAAAAAAAAAAGAAAAATCAAAGACAGGAAACTTAAGCTTAGGCAAAGTAATTCTATTGAAGTGTTTCAAAGCGGGGAGGAAAATCCTGAGCTCGCCTGCTTTTAATTCAACTTTGTGTGTTTTTATTTGGGGAATTAGCAAAAATGTCAAAAGTTGCAAGACCGTGTGGATTTTGTATGAAATAGTTAAGTATTTGGGAAATTTAGGTAAAGAACTTGCTGCTGATTTTTACGTATGGTATATCCTGGATGATTTTGTGACCTGTGTATGCGAAGAGGAAACTGGTGTGGAGGTAAAGCAGGAAATTCCTTCAAAAGCAGGTCCTTCTTTCTGCCTTGAATTTGCAAGGTAACAAAGCTCATGAGTGGCTGCATTTAGTCATAACTGGGGGTTTATTGCCCATTATCACCCCTAAAACATATTCTGAAGCAACTGCTTCTCCAGCTTTTGGGATAAGGAGCAGTCTAGCCAGAAAAACCGCTTAACCCCTCCGCCCAGCAGCGCCCCAGCCTGCACGCTTTGAACGTAGGCAAAGACGAGCAGAGCTAAAAATCTGTTCCAAAATGCCAGAACTGCCTGGCTTCGAAATGATCTCTTCTCGATGTGGAAAGTCCCAGAAGCTCGCTATCTCATCCCAAATACGAATTCCTGCCAGGAATCCTAACTAGGTAATGGTGTGTGATGGATGGTTTGGTAACGAGCCTTCATCTGGTGGGTTCTCCTTGTTTTTCCCCTCACAGTTGTCTGGTGGGTGCGAGCTGACGGTGGTGATCCACGACTTCACTGCCTGCAACAGCAATGAGCTGACAGTCCGGCGTGGGCAGACGGTGGAGGTCCTGGAGAGGCCCCATGACAAGCCTGACTGGTGTCTGGTTCGAACCACGGATCGGTCCCCAGCCGCAGAAGGTCTGGTCCCCTGCGGGTCCCTCTGCATCGCTCACTCCCGCAGCAGCATGGAGATGGAGGGGATTTTCAATCACAAAGGTAAGGAGCGATGGAAACAAGGTCTCAGGCCAGCAGAAGGATTTTGGGGTAACGGGGAGTACTGTGCAAATGATGAACTCTGGTGTTCTCGCACCATTTTGGCTTCTAGTTTTTAATTAGATTAAACACGATGCTTTTAGCAGCCTGCAGCCACGCTGTCTGTTCCGAAATAGCAATTTTGGAAGTTGACAATTCTCAGTGTTAAGTGAGAATGTGGCTGAAGACAGGGAAAAGATTCAAGCCACTTACATCTTGGTGAACTGTTATATATCATGCTGGATCAAGCTGCAATGACGGGAAAATGGTTCCTGGGAAACCCTGCAGTGAGAAGTCATGGCAGAAGGCTCAGCAATGGAAAAGGTAAATACGTGCATCCATGTGCCCTGACTCAGGAATTGGCTGTTTGGACTTTGGTATTTTACTTAGCTGAGTTTCCTAGAACAGCAGTGGCACACTCATCCGTTTTCCCAGAGCAGCTTTTATGTTGTTTGTTTGTTTTTTTTTCTTTTTTAGAAAGAATGTGTCCTTGAAGAGTGCAAGAAAAAAAACCTGATAATTTTTTGAAACTTTTTAAAATTTTGATGTACCGTAGCCCTTTGGCTCCGTAAACTCCCTGGGCTCGCAGAGTAGATTTTTATTAGAGAAAATGCTTGATTGCTTGCTTCTCTTGAAACTACTTGAGTTTGCAGCTTGTGAGCAGAATGCCAAGTGAATTTAAAACAAAAAAGAAAAGAAACACCAGAAAAAACAGTTCATTAGAAGGTGTTTCATCGCATGCTGGGGAAAAGATGCATTTCAAAAAGTTTGTTATTGCGAGTAACAAGATTAGCAGGAAAGTAGTGTTGGGGAAAACTTGCTTTCCAAAACACAAAATTCTGGTTGTGGAGAGGTTTTCCATAAATATAACCACAAATTTTTCAATTATTCAGGCCATTCCAGTTATCACATTACAGTTTTTCCCATCTTTTTTCAGACACTGCATAAATGTGCTTAACTAAAAGAGGAGAGAGTTTGTGTTTCTTACATTAGGAGCAGGCACAGCAGGAACTTCCTGAATGCACGACGGTGGGGGCTGGGGAGAGAGTCTGCAGGATTGAGCTGTAGAGTTGGAAAATACTAATTTTTGTCCTCTTGTGTCCTATTACTATTTGGATAGAGAAAGTTTGCAGTTGTTCTGATGATAAAATTGGAAAGTGTAGTTAGGTATCACTTGAAACATTTCTTCCTTTTACTAGGGAGTGAAATCATGGAAATGTCAACGGCATTTTATTTATTTTTTATTTTTTTAAGCAACACTCACGGAATTGGTAAATCCCATTTCCTTTGGAGCTGGGGGACTTAACTTTTGAATGCAGGATTTTATTAGGAGAGGCAGATTGTACTGGGCAGTATAAGTTATATGGAGAACATTGAGCCTGTCAGGCTCCTGAGGGGGAGACTGGTTTTGTCTTTGAGAGATTATTACTAACCAGACCGGTGAACATAACCTGCAGTGGGTTGGTTTTTTTCTTTTCTTTAGTGGTTGTTTGGGGAAAATGGGGCAGAGCATTGTAAAGTTACTTTATTTTCTGTTTGACGTGTTGCTTAGAAACAAAGCACATTTAATTAATTATATTAATCGTGGAGAATGAAGAGAAGGTGTCATTTGCAGGGCTGAGAGCAGCCTCAAAAGTGACTTCTGTCCCTGCCTCTGTCACAGCCTTCCTGTGGGATGTCACGACATGCCATCTAAACCCCAGCTGGTAAGAAGCAGCTGCTAACTGGTTTATTCCCACATTGCTGGGTGTCAGGGCTTTACGAGCTGGATATTTGATTTCTAAAGTTTCCTCTGTGTGTGACTGTGACTGAAGTCAGTGTGAACTGCCTTGAACATGCAAACTATTCCATAATGTTCAGTAATCTGAGTTGGGGGGGGAGACAAAAGACCAAACGATTTTGGGTACTTGAAACCACTGGGTACATTTGACTTTGGTCTCTACCTCAACTTTCTGTTGCTTGAAAGAAGTTGACAGTGTTCATTTCACAAAAGTATTATAAAAAAATAAGCAAAATTAATGCTTTATTTCTCCCCTCCCCATAGTGGAAAAGTACCTCAGACAATCCCGCAAAACAATTGTTCATTTTCAAGTGCTGTATTTGATTAAAGATCTTTAAACAAGGCATCTGGGAGTACACTAATCAGGATAATGGATAAACAATTAAAGATCTTCTCAGAATTGTGCATGGTGAGCACTGGTTGAGAGATGAATTCCTAAAAAACACAATGCCTGTAACAAGAACAAGTGAATGACAGAGAATTTAAGGTAGTCCGCATGCTTGGGTGGACAGCTTTATAAATGTTGTCTTTTCTAGACTTTTAGTGCTCAATTCTGCAACTTCAGTCTTTAATGCAGGCATTTCCTGTATTTCCTTTTTTAACTGTAGTTCAGTAAAACTTTCAGAGTTTAAGAATGATTCAACAAATTAGGATATTGCCCTCTGGAGTTTCTAGGTCTGAAAATAGATGTCATATGTCAGGCTCGCGGTGCGAGCATCAGGACTTAATGAATAATTCTGCACAGTTCATCGGGCAAACCATGTGCAGTAGGCAAGAGGTTGGGATTTGTGCCCGTCTGGCATCACAACTTGTTGTGAGAGGCTTGGGGAGAGAGAGGCTTTATGTAATTCCAAAGGAAAAAGGGAGATGATCACCATCAGAAATTTTGGGGGTGGCTGCTTGGGTGCTGAGTGTTTAAGCCTACACAAATGGCTTGTTGGAGTGAAGACTTCTGCACTTTTTTCAGTATTTATGTACCCTACAATTTTGGTCTTTTTAATAGAGTTTATCAATACTGTTTACAAGCAAGTTGGAAAGCCACAGCATATCAGGTGAAGTCATCTTCAAAGTTTTGAGATGGTGAATGTCTTCTAATTTACGGCTGGTTCTTAAGTTGTATAAAACCATATTTCGTCACTGAGTACAGAAATGCTGGGTGATATTTAATGCCCTAAATAATCTGGAATTATTATCCAAAGTAGGCTAACAGAGAGGGTTATTGAAGCAGAAAGCATGTTCAGTGAAGCCTAGTTCTGACAGCTGATCTTGATCATTCCCTGTCTGTATATATATATATCTGTCAACCATGAAAGGTAATGTTGTTTATTCTTATGTTCGAAGACAGCCCCCAAAATTACCCTCATCACTTGCCTGAAAGTGTAGGTGTTACTTGTCTTCTAAGAGTGTGTATTATTTTAAATATCTAATCAGTATGAATGGGTAAAAAATTAATGCATATACAATATCTTCAATATCTAAAATTTTATAGTGGTTAAGAGAAAAAGCATTTTGAGACTATGTGTAATGCCTTCCCCAAATAAAGACATTCACCAAGTGGATAGTCATTTAGGGGGAGGGTTGACTGCAGGATCCGTACCTCTTGGTCACTCTGCTGGATATCAAATCTGTTTCTGTAAGTTATTTGGGTCATTTAATCAATTTGACATGCAGTTTACAGATGAGTACATGTAAAAAAAAAAAAAAACTAAATCCCTTTTATAGTCGGGGAAAAATGACAAACAAGTGGGAAGTGAAGAGGTTGAATAACAGTTGGTACACTCTACAAAAAATAAATTACTAGCTTTGGAAGAACATGTTTTTCTCAAATAATACATGAGGCAATAATATTTTTTTTGCAATGATTCCCCACGTGTTACTGGGGCTATGGGAGAAAGAATGTTCCTGTTCTATTTGGTGCTTCTCTCTCTCTATTTTGGGAATTTTTTGGGGGGCTTTAACAAGGGTGCATCCTTTTTGTAGGTGCTGTTCTCTTTTCTTTGTTGGCAGGGCATTTACACAGCCACAGAGTTCTGGGTAAAGGTCAGAAGGCAGGATTCAATATAACAAAATTGAACTTGTAAGCTTAGAAAAATTGGCAAGTGTTTAAAATTGTTTGGGACTACCTTGCCTGTTAAGTCAAGTTCACTGCCTTTTCCAAATTGGAGTGCTTGTGAAGTCTGGAAAATTTGTGGTAGTTGATTCTATCATGTCTCTTCTGCAGAAGCTGCTGTTTGGAGAGCTACAACAGCTACAACAATGCTTGTATATACGTGTCTGTAAGTTATGGTGGTTTTGGGGACGATATCTAACTGCCATTTCATGTCACTGTCTGGTTCAAAACTTGACCACAGAGATCTTTACCTGGAGGTAGGATGTCTGCCTGTTTTACACATTCTTATCATCCAGGTATGTGCATACGTCTGCTCAGATCTGAAAGGAAGGTGATGTTTTAGTGACATACCATGCACCACTGCAAGATTTATTACTGACCTTTGATTTTTGCTCTCAGGATACTGTCCTGACTGCTGCTATAAGCATGAAAATGTTATTTCAGCAGTCTGTTTTTTTTCTTCCTTTTCCCCAACTGTAGTATCTCTCAAAGCATAATAAAGAGGATTGAATGGTTTACTGGCTGATGTTTTCCAAAACAAAGGTTGACAAATCTGTTTAAAGAGCTGTGTAGCAAGCCCTTTACTACACCTGCGAGATGGGAAGGGGTGGTGTAGGGCAGGTGTTGCAGGTGTCAGAGCACTTCTTGAATTGGTATAGGGACCTCCTATTCAGGAATTAAGAAAAAGAAAAATCGCATAGGTGATCTAGAGGTATTTCCCCAGAAAAGAAAGATATTTTATGGTTGAAGCCACAGAATGGGGTAAAGCAATGTCTTGAATGTCTTACATCGAGTAAGCTTGCTCTCACACAACTGGAGACCTTCAGTTGGGAATATTAGTTTTAGATGAAAGGGGAGCGGGAGAAAGCAAAAGTAAAATGTCTTGCATGTGATTGAGAGCTTTGAAAGCTGACTGAGAAACTAAGTGTTTCCACGTTGAGCCCAAGAGGAGGAAAGAGGAAATTCTGAAAGAGGAAATTCATGTAGGAAGAGGAAACTCTGGATGGCAGCAGCAGAATTTGATCGATTAAAATGGGAATGCAGTTTGAAGAAAGACTGCGCTCATAGTGGAAGAGAAGAAGGATGACTTGGGCAGCAGTTGTTTGCTCACAAGCAAGAGGCGGCTGTAGAAGGGGAGGATTTGCAGATTTGGGACTGCAAGCGAGGGAAGCATGGGCCATGTGTGAGGAAAAAGGATCCCCACCCGTGGTTTAGAGCCAGAGCACTGCCTCTGAGATTATCTGACAGGGTTAGCAGCTGCAGGAAATGAGTTACAGCCCAAGCCAGCAGGGAAAATAACTCCTATTGATGAGTAGGTACCATACTCTCTTTGCCTTGTAGCCTCGGGGCCGTGTGGCAAAAGGTGAGGGCTGTAGTTTCCAGGGCACTGTACATCAAGGGATCTGCTTCTGCTGATACAGCTGGACACCATCACGTGCCAGAAAATGGTATTGAGGAGTATGTTGTAGTTGTACAAGACACTAAATGTTTGTTTAAAAATTCTGTTTCTTTATGAATCGGCTACCTCCTCGTAAAATTTCCCAAATAACAGGCTGTCCATCCGGATAACCAGCTGATGGAAAGCCTTCCAAGGTGCCTCTGGGAGGCAAAGCCAAGCAGTCAGTTGGATTTCACACTCTGCTAGGCTAAATTAGCAAAAAACTGCAGAAGCTGTGTTGCACTGTCAGTTCAACTTATTTATCAGGCAGCCTTGAGCATGAACAGACTGCAGGCATTTTAATAGCTGAAGTTCAACTTCACAATTATCGCTTGTTTTGAAAGCCTAATAAATCATAAATTTCCCTGCAATCACAAATATTTTGACAAAAAGCATTGCTAGTCCAGTAGTGGCAAAGATAGCTTGAATTTAGGTTTTGTGTGCATGTGTGGTTTTTCAAACATGTTCTCATGCTTTAGTCCAGGTAAATAAAATAACTGCAGTATAAAGTAAAACAAGAAATCTCTATCCTGACTTTCCCATCTTGTGGTTTTAGTTGAGTTTGCAGTTAAAAACATGGTTTTGAGCGTAAGTAAACTTAAATAAAATGCCAGTAATTGACTGTGGTCCATTAGATCATAATCTGTGCATTGTGCTTTGTAGCCAAGCTCTATCAGATGGTCAGAGGTAATAGCCAAATTCTAATTCAGCCTCGAATAGACAGTAAAGTCTGTATGAATTGCTTCCTTGGCGTTGTGCAGCCCTAAACTAGATAAGGAGATTCAATGAATCTCAGCGTTTTAATTTCTAGAAGAGTTCTCTCTAAATCAAGTTTATGTGTGCTCTGAAACATCGTAGGACTGGTTTCTGCATGGATTTGCCTTCAACTCCTGTACTATGTTTTTTCATCATAACCCAGCCCAGGAAGATTTGTCAGATATATCTGCATTTCCCATGCTGGCTCTATTTGTGATTAAGTTGTCTCTTGAATTTTTGTCCACAGGTAATGAAGGCTTTTTTGCCTTTCTTGGGAGCTCAGTATTACAGCTGAGAAAAAGAAGAAATTTTATAATACTGGCTTGAATGTACTTTTGGTCTAGACAGCTGCCAAATATATTTCTCTTGTATTGCAGTTGGAAAGGAAATCAGTGTGCAAAAAAGTATCTGCTTCCGAACAGATGTATTTGCACAGCTGATCTTTGGGAGGTAGAAGGTGGATATAAACCAGGAATTCTGATGGCTTTAGATTTCCCAAGAGAGTTGTTATTTTGCTCACAATTAGCCTTTCTCTGAGAGCAGTTTCTTTTTCTATCCAGGGTTTTGAGGCAGAACAGAGCATAAACTAAAAATCATGTCCTGCAAATGTTGTTTGTGTGTTACCATTGAAGAAAAACATCCTGGAGTGGTGTTTATTTTCCTTAACCGTCCCTCTCCAGGTGCAATGAACTATTGAAAAAGTTGTTTCAGTGTTGAGAATTACTTCTTGAGAGAGTCTTTGTTACTCATTTTGATTTGGATTCAGCAAATCTTCATTGCTGGGAGAGCACCTGCGAGCCAACCCAAAGAATTCCCCTTCTATGTCCGTGAGTAAGTAGTGAGGGACATGAGGAATGGGGCTGGGGACACCTCTTTGGACAGGAGAGAGCTCCTAGAGATAGAGTTGTCATAGCTCTGTAGTAACTGTCTTGTTCCTGACAGACAACGAGGAGCTATTGGTGTGTATTTTTCTGCAGCTTGGGTGGCTGTTCATTTCCAAGGACCATCTGGGTAATTTTACCTGATATGTTTTCGTTCTGTCACAGAACTGTGCAATACTGACAGTGTCCATAAGGTCTTCTGTTCTTTTTCCAGCTCTAGTTTTCTGGCACTTCGGCTGCAGTGGCTCATATTCTTAAACTTGGTATTGGGAGGAATATTCATGTGTTTTCTTCTTTGGTGGAGAGATAAAAATTGTTGAGGAGCAGGCTAAAGGCAATGTTGTCATGCACCTTTCACACCACCATCTCATTTCATCCTATCATCTGTTGCCATCGCTACCTGCAGATGGAAGAAGCAGGATCTAATATTCCACTGACTTCCTCTGGTTCTTTTTCTGAGTTGGCTGCTGAAAGTTTGTGTCCCACTGACATTTCACTTTTCCTGCAATCAAATAGTAAAATATTAGTCCCTTGTTACACATACTAAACCAGAAATGTTGCATTACAGTTAACGCAACTCTGTCGAGCTCTTCAGCAGATGAGCTTGACAATCCAAGTTGTTGGCATTGGTTTCAAGTCACCACTTCATTATGCAATGTTTTGCTACTATTTTGAGTGCATATTCGCTGATATAGGTCCAATTTGGGAAATGCTTGTGGTTTCTCCCGGCTTTTGGTTGAGTACAAATAGGAAGACATTTCTCTCTATCTGGGACCACCATTGAACTATGCAAATAAATGATGGAATTCTTAGCAAACTGTGTAGAAGAGGCTGCTGTGATAAGTGAATAGCACCATAAAAACATCTTGTGGTCCCAGGAAAAGTTCTTTGAGTATACTTTTTTAGAAATTTGCAATACATATTTTTTTGGATGGATGGATGATGGTTAACCTCTAGAGTAAGAGGAGGCATTTATGCAACTGGTGTAATAGTAAAGGCTATTTTAGCTAAGCTTGTTACCAAGTTGTCTTTGACCAGAATCCCGTAGTCATTTTCCTTGTGGTCATAAACCAGCTGTGTCCAACCTACTGTATGCTATTAACAGTACAGCAGAAATAGTCATTGTTAGAAGAAGTCAGACTGGGCAAAGGGTCAGGTAATCTGGTCCCATCTCATAACAGACCCATCCCTCTGAGCAGAAGGTTGGGATTTATATGGATTTTTGAGGCCCTTTTGAGCTTGAGTTATCCTGCAACCCTGTGCTAAAAGTTGGAATTGCTAATATGGACTTGTTATGTTCTAAATGTTTCCTGGAGTCTTGAACTCCCCTTAGTGTTTGTGGGGATGTCAGAAATGCTTAAGGTTTTCCTCCAAAATATATTGTATTCCATGTAACAAATGGAAAGGAATCATGAAAGGTGTTTCTACTCATGAAGCATGCTAGTTATTCTTGCTGTGCTGGGTATGATCATAGCCTTATTAGGCATATGTTCATTTGTTAATATAAGCTTTACAGTATCGCTTATGGAGATTCCTTAAATATACTGCCTAGAGAAATCTATTTTAATGTAAGAACCTGCAGATATGCTGAAGAAAGAAAAGCTGCTAGGGAAGCCACATGGAAAGAAGGAGTTGTAAAACTGAATGGTCATCTCTTGCTTTCTACAGAAAAGCTTAAGGGACGTGGAAGTAAGTGGGGTCATCAAGGTCTTCAGTTCAAGATGTTACTTCTCCCAAATATAAATAATAAGAGAGCATTCTTAGAAATGTTAAATGCAGGAAATCCGTAATGATGAAAAAGATGATGAGAGAGAATGAGAAAGAAAGCAGTGCTCACTAGCAAAAAAAAAAAAAAGTATATTAGGTGAGAAGTTCTTAAAAAATGAAGCAACCAAAACCAAACCCAAAAGACTGAAGACAGGTTGACTGAGTTGAATTGTGTTTTAGGCAATCTGAAACAGAAAAGCTGGATTGGTGAAAACCACCAAATCGTTAACCACATACATTAGATTTTTTTATGTCAGTAGCTAATCTGTTTTAAGAAGTTTATTTATCATGGTTTGACATGGTTGTTGCTCTGTCCTAGTATGGTTTGTGTTAATTTTTCTCATTGTCACAGGGGTTAAAAAAAAGGATAAAAATGCACGTATTGAAGTACACACAGCCTAAATGCTACTTGATTTGGTAGAACAGGCTTAAGTGTGTTTGTCCTAAAGACTAAATGCAGTTGTACCAGAACCAGTTTGGAAAGTACTGACTGGGAACTCTGGTTAGAGAGTAATATTTAAAGAAAAGGTGCTTACAGCAGGTCATACCCTGTTGAGGATACAGGTCAAGTTGAAAGGACACTGTAGAGAGGTTGGTGCTGGTCTCTTCTTGTGGGTAATTAGTGACAGAAGAGGGAATGGCTTCAAGCTCCAACAGGGGAGGTTTAGACTGAACATTAGGAAAGAATTTTTCACAGAAAGAGTGGAATAGGCTGCCAATGGAGGTGGTTGAGTCCCCATCCCTGGACGTGTTTCAAGAGTGGTTTTGATGTGTTGTTGGGGGATACGGTGTAGGGAAGAACTTTGTAGAGTCGGGTAGATGGTTGGACTTGATGATCCCAAGGGTCTCTTCCACCCTAGATGATTCTATGATAATAAAGGAAGCCATGAAAGTATGTACATTTTTTGTGATAAATGCTAATGTTTGAATCCCAGACAGATGCTTTCAGCGTCCTATGCCTTTGCTGCTTCTAGAAGCTGTAGGGTGTTGGGTCATGGCAGGACTCCGTCTGGTGCACCTAACAGCACTGTGTGGCTTCACCTGGTGCCTTACGTGACTACCATGACTTCTACCATGACACATACCATTGACAGCATTGAGCAGAGGCAAAAGGAAGAGAGGTCTTGATGTGACGCTTTGTAGCTAACCAAAAGGCAGATGTACAATCTGAACCGAGCAGAAGGGGACGTGTTTTGGCCCCTAACAGCAACCAGCAGGTAGCCCAAACAGCTAGAAGGAGCAGTTCCTCCAGACACACATGTATGGAACTGGAGCGTCAGTATTTCTTACAGGGAGTAGGTGTCCAATTTTAAAAGCATCTCTTTTATTTTTAATGACCTAGTTTGGTTACTAGAGTTGTTCATTTTCCTTTAAGTGACTTTAAAAGAAGAACGCAATTAAATATTCTGAACACTTCTGACAAATATATCCTTAACCTTTCCCTTCTGTCTCTGACTGCATGCATATCCAATTAAGATAATTAGCTAAGAGAAGTATACTAAAAAGAATCCCAACTCCTGTACGTTCAGTTGAAACTGATTTGTAAAATTAAACCTTATTTTGACCAGATTCTTTTTCATGCCAACAGGCTGATTCCCTTTTTCTTTGGAGTGGGAAGGGAAGAGAAAGGGTGTTTTAAATATAGTTGAGGGGACTACATCAGAAAAATTCAAATGCCGAAAAAAAGGGATGATGAAGGGTAACTTGCATAATAAAGTTAATGTCAAAAATGAATGTTTCTTCAGCATGTCTCATTAGGACAGCAAGTATTTCTTGCTTGGAACATTTCTTGTGTTTTCTCCAATTTAGAGACAAGGCATGGCATATTTCTTCTCCCCTCCCACCCCTTCCCAAGTAGTGAATGTATGTGCAACAAAATTCCTTACACTCGTCCAAAAGATTTTGTTTGAATTATCTGAAGCTGGTTTGTTGTGCTTTTGCTGACAGTGGCTGGGATCCTTCAAGCTGATTTGGCAGGCTGCAGTGGTGACTGTGTTGAGGAGTCAGAATTTTCCCAAAGGTTTTCCAGATAAACAGGAGAGCAGGGACACTGAACATCTCATGGTTTCTTTGAAAGGCCTCCTCATTCTTGGGAGTGGTATGCAGGCTCCAATTCTTTGGCTACAGCAGAGAATTAAAACATCAAGAAAATAATAGCCAAATTATGAAGATGGGAGAGAGTTTACGATGTCATGTGCTTTTTGATAGTCTTTCTTAATGTAGGCATGAGCAGCAGCTAGGGCATGCTCTGCAAAGCTGGAGACAGGAAGGACTTGTTTAGATCCTGGCCTCGGTGGCTGAACAGAATGCATAAATGGTTCGTTTCCCAATATTTTTAATTAAAGCCTGAGTACTTCAGTGTCTTGATATCAATATCTCTTGACGAATGCTTTACCCGAGATGTAGAAGGGAAGGCTATTAATCACCCTGCTGAAAATACCTCTTTGCCCTCAAACAGAAAATACTTTACCCAGGTTTGCCAAATAATTAAATAGCCTGCATGTTTTGTTCATGGCTTTACAGTTTCTTTTTCGATTGAAACACCCCAGTATTTTGAAAGGAGTTCTTGGAAGTCTCGGATTAAGGATGTTCACACAATTCATGGCAAAACACAATTTCTGACTGATGTGATTTAAAGTGTCGCTGGCAGCTGGCGGAGTCGGTGGTAAAGAACAGGAAACAGCACTCTGAATGTGAGCCCAAAGAGCCACTGTTGTGACGATTCCGCTCCTCGCAGACCAGAGTGTTATCTGTGAGACTGAGGAGCAGTCAGGCTATTTTCTGGGGGGAACAGGATGATCTTTGTGCGTGGAGCTGGAGAAACCAGATCCTAGTGGCACAGCTGTGCTCCAAGCAGTTAAACTGTGGATGCATTGTACACTGAGGAAAAGGCAAAGTTGGGCTCCTTTCAGAATTCTAATTGTAGTGTGGGAGCTCACCTTTGAAGATTCAGCCTCAGGTTTATACATTGATGTGTTTTTCCTGTTCTACAATTTCTTGGTTGTGTTTGAGTGTATTCTGGCATGAGACAGAGTGTCTAATGTGCCAAAGACAGGATTCGTATGCAAAGTCTGCCCAATTTATTATTTTTTTTTTTAAATGGGAAATATATTTTGTAAGTAAAATTCCAATGTTAATTTAGTTCCATAATTTTAATACTTACAGATCTGTCTTACTTTGGTTCCTAGGTCTGGGTGGTCTTTGGTCCTGCACAGTTTTCAAAAAGTCTGAATCCTTTGTCTCCCAAGTGGAGAAATATGACTCAGATTTGCAAGAACTGTACTTCTAAATGGTGAAAGCATTTGTCTCAAAGATAACTTCAAAAGTGTGACATTTTGATGCTAACAGGACTGAGTTAAGAATTCACTCTTCTATTAATTTCAGCTGCCTTGTATAAGCTTGCCCACTCTTAAGGTGAACAAGAATTTTTTCAAAAACTTTGCAGTACTGATTTGAAAATACATTTAATTGCTTTTGGAAATTGAATGTCTGGAATATGAGAGGGAAGATTCCAGAGAAGAAGACACATGTAGTTTTGCCCAAGAACAACACTGAGTTTTGAAGCTGGATTTTTTAATGCTATAATCTTTGAAACTTTTTTCTTCTTTTTTTTTTTCTTCACTAAAAGTAGGCATTAAGAAGACAAAATTGGCTCTTTGGATTCTTTTTCAAGCTCTGTAACAATTCAGAATAGGTGTTTGCCCCTGGAATTTTAAAGTCTTCATGAAATAGCCATTGATAGCCATTCACCTGGACATTTATTTTGTCATGGGTTTAAGTAGCTGAAAAAGGTCTTAAATTGCTGGGGATGTGAAGGACCTTTTGCCAGTGCTTTGCTTTCAGAAATGAAGCTGGTAACTGTCTACATTTTTAAAGGAAATGATATAAAATCTCTGGTTTGTGCAGGGAAGGTGAAAAAAGAAACAGGTAATTTTTACTTTAAATAAAAATACTACTGTTTTAAATAGTGTCACTTGGCATGGATTGGTACATGGGCTTTTTTTTTTTTTTCTTTGCTGATTTGATCAAAGTTTGTTGTGCCATCGGGCTGGGGTCTAGGAATATTTAAGCAGTGGGTGGAAGGGGATGGAGGTCCGTGCTGCTGTGCACCATGGTGTACCATCCAGCCTCCTCTATGCTGACCTTGTGCTCTGTCCCCAGCTGTGATTTTTGCCTCTAGATGTTCCCCATGCAGATGTTTTCTTGCCTGCAGAATGAAGATTACCTGGTTGGCTCATTATTACCGAGAATTGAGTTCCTAACCAAAAACTGCTGATGGGAATTGCTGCAGGAAGAGCTGTCTTTAGCAGACAGGGGAAGCTAATGCAGGGTAAGGCTCTGGAATAGAGAAAACCTGACAGACTTATAGGACAAAGAGAGCTTTGTGGTTGAGCCTGAAGCAAACCATAGAAAGGCATTAATAGGCTGCTTGTTTGGGCTTAAAATTACATATATCAATACAAGTCGCTCTCAGATGGAAATGGAGAATCATGATACATCTTCAGGTGTTTAATCTAACAGGATGGTGTTAATAAATAATGCCCCCTGCGCATTGAATTAAGAAATGTTTGGTTTGTGGTGCAGAAGTCATTTCCCTTTCGCTTGTACTCTGGTAGGAGAAGTTACAGGTCTGAGCTTTCAGGCTTGCACCGTAAGAAAGTTGTAGCTATTACGTATGATTTGGGGTGTTTTTCAATCAAATTCTTAGCTAATGCTCACAGTGACTCTGCAGCACGTTCCCGTGGAGCCTGCTGTCTCCTCTCTGGTGTCGAACTGCTTTTTGCAACCACTGTATACACCAAAGACAACTGCATGGCCATAATCCTTTTTTCCCAACCATGTAACCTGTTAAATGTGCTTTATCTGGTGTTTCTTATGGCCATTCTTTCTCTACCAACACCTCGATTTACTCGTGAGATTTGTCTACTGAGAGAGAAAGTCCAAAGCAGAATCTCAAGATAGTTCTGCTTCGTTGAGCAGAGACAGAAGAATTTCTTGCAACAGCAAATGGTGTGGTTCCCAGGGCATTTAAAATATCTTCCTGCATATATTGATGGTGTTAGAAGGTCCATCTACATACAGTTAAAATGCAAAACAAATCCAACCCAAACACAGTATAAATTTTGCTATGTTTTAGTCAGCAGCTTTCTTATGTATGGAAATCACTATTTCAAAGCTGTATTGATAACCTCACTAACTTTTTCTAGGCATTAAAGATGTGGAGGTTTAACTGCAGTAAGAATGGCTGGATATTCTTTAGTATGCTCGACATCCGTGGGAACTGTTGGGTAGTAGAGGAAAAGGGGTTATTGCATTTATTTTTTTTCTTACGCAACTAGAAACTAGAATCATTTTCAGATGTCCTACAATGTCATGAAGAATAAACTAGCCTCAGTGGAAGTCTCACCGTAGGTGGCAAACTATAAAGATCACTTATCCTGAAGAAACAGGGTTGGTTGTTTTTTTTCTTCTGCTGCTTTTTTTCCCTCCCCACTCAGGAATTTCGTGTCGTTTGAAAGTCGTCTGGGGTCAGAAGAAAAATGTTCAGGAATCAGAATTAATGGTTTCAGTGCAGGAGGCTATGAAGGAGAAAGTAATTCAGAATTGAGGGTGGCTTTCCTTAGAAATGGGAGGGAAGCAAAACTTTAGTCTCAGGTGGAAGGTGAGCGCAGCTCTTTAATAGCACGGGGAGGTTAATGTGTGTGTACCCAACCAAGGTGCTGATGATGTGCCACCTGTGACTCTGGGACCCTGTATGCTGTTAGTCCCACATAAAATTCCTGCTTATCCTTTCATTGCACGCATTTGTTTGTGCTCTTATCATTGGCAACACCCTCACAGCTTTATTTTTTTCTTTCTCCCTACATGCTCTCGTATTTCTACAGTATTGTTTGTTCAATCTCATTTTAGGGCCCTTTTTTCATGACCGTGTGCTGAAAGCATTTCCTATCTGTTTTTATGGAAATTTAATCCTTGCTTTGGCTTCCAAGCTGTTTATCTATCTAGTGACTGTAGCTTTTTTGTGTGACCTATAAAATTAGATGATGAGGTGTTCAGAGGAAGAAACCAAGCATATTTTCTAGGTTTGTGAAGCGCTTGGCTGGAAGAACACCACAAATGAATATTTATGGGCGAACATGTGGCATGCTAGGTGAAGAATGCATAGAGAAAAAATAAAATACACAAAATTTCAGTTTACTGGGCAGGATCACAGCTTGATGAGATCGAAATTTCTCTTGCAGAATACGGGCTTAGAGCTGAAAAGATCTGAAAAACAATTTAAACCAGAGCAAGTTCTTAAATTAATTTATCAAAAGGTATGGATTTTTCTGGTGTTTTGAATTTTTTTGTTGTTTTTCACAAGGAAGGCTCAAAAGATGATGAAGATAAGGACAGAATGTGTTGTTTGGTACAGATTTTATCAAGGAAAATGGAAGTTCCAGGGCAAGTGCTTCATGGTTTAGCTGGCTGGAAAATGAAGGTTTTTTGTAGTTCTGGCTTTAGCTAAAGCATTAAAAAAATTACTGTGCACTGTAAAATAAGAAGAGGCGTTAAACGTTGGGTTTGTGCCTTTCAGTTTCTATAAAGCCTTGTGGAGGTACCAGGCTGGGGTTTTTTTCCTAAAGGCTGAGAGGAAAAATAGCTGTTTTGGCTGTATGTTGTCAGATCGACTTGAGCCTCAATTAGGGAAGTTACGGTAGAGTGTAATCTGCTGCATCTGGCTATTCCCACATGTGAATTTAAAGCCTGGAACCGTGCTCACTGACTCAGAGGAGAGCATCCCTACCAGAGAGGAGCTGCTCCGACGGCTAAAGCAGTCCGAGAAGATGATCATGCCTCCCTTTATCTGCTGGCGTGGCTCGTAACTAACGCTATCTAGGCGAGCATCTTCAGAAGAAGCCGTACCGCATCTCTAGGGTGTGGGCAAGTAGGGGTTTGGGGTTTGTTTGTTTTTTGGTTTCTTTTTTTTTTTTTTTGTAAGCTGTGGGTATCGGACCAGCTGACTGCTCGCCATGCCAAACAGGATTAAACAGATTGACACTCTGGGATCGCTTCACTCAGTGAATCCTACCTGCTGCGGCAACGGGCAACCGAGCGCCTGTAAATACTGGATCCTTGATTTAGGTACAAATATATGCCACAGGGATACTGGGAGGGAAGGAAGAAGGTCGGTTGGTTGCTTGGTTGGTTGGGGAATGGTTTCAGATCTACACAGGAGTTTTGTAGGATGCTTTCTGTTCTCATTCTCTCTGCTCTGCTCTCCCCTCCTTCTGACCCCAGCCAAAAAAACGCAGATTATAACAGAGGGGATCTGTATGGGAGAAGGAACAGTTATGGAATGGCTCTGCTCTGTAAACTGCCGGGATGCTGTACAGTAAGCTCTTTCAGAAAAAGCATGTAAAATGCATGTGCTGTTTGGTGGTTTTTTTTAAGTTGAACTGTGGAAATGAGAAATGGTAACCTTTGCTCTGCGAAATGTTATTAATGGTAGTAATTTGTTTTAAGAGCTTAGGAATGTTCTTAGTGTGTTGCTGTTAAAAAGTCATTGTTTGTTTAATATCGATCTCTTCTGCTAAATTATTGTTGAGAAGTAATGTTTTTGGGAATAGAGCTTGAAAGGAAAGGATGGCTGGGAAATAAATTGGTCTGGGACGTTTTTTTTAGATACATTGATTCTGACATGTAATATGGATGAAAGCTATCCTGTTCCAATACTGAAAGCACAGAAAGGTTAAGGTAGGGATATTCATGTTTAACTCAGTTGCTGTTGGGTCTTCTCCTGCTCCTCCCTTGTAATTTTAACAGGAAATGATATTTGTTCTTGGTATTTCGGACTGTTGCTGCAGAACAAGTTTGATTCTTGTACGTAAGTGTCTGAAATGTCCGCAGGACAAAACAGTCCTAACCTTCAGCATCTGGAGCTGATGCAGCTGTTGGGATGCTTCCCTTTCAGATGCAAGTTGTGTACAGAAAAGCTGAGATCTTACATACTTGTTGGTGTTGTATACTCTTAAAATAAGCAGCAAAAGGCAAGTTCCAGTCTTACTTCATTAATCAGTATCTAGCCTGCTATTACAGAGAGACTGACAGGAGAGGGAGGATGGTAGAAGGCTTGCAAACATGAAAGCAAGGATGTAATGGAAAGTAATCTTATAGGGGGCATCTGAAGATAAGTTTGCATGTCAGTGGGATGGCAGTAACTCTCAATAGTTCCTTGAAAGGTTAACAGAGCATCAGAGTACCAGCCAGGGAGGGAGTAAATGTTGGCAGGCTCTCATCTCTGATCCCAGCGACAGAGCTCTGTGCTCAGAAAACTGCTCCGTAGCCCCCCGTGCTGTGCAGTCGCTTCCCTAAACAACAGTTATTCCAGTTTTTAGAAGTAAACAAGTACAGAATATATTGGAGGAATGTGGAAGTGAGTCAAGTACAGATAATAATCGACAGACAGAAGGCTTTGCAGCAAAATATTTTACAGTAAGTGCTCACCCAGAGCTGTGACTGCCTGCTTCAGCCGGGGGTCTGTTAATGGCACGGCAAGAGTAACCCTGTTTCTGTTGCTTTGCATTCTCCTGGAGCTCATATGCTTCGTTTTTGAACTCTTGTTGCTGCAGTGATTAGTTAGGCTCAAATCTATCTGGTTTTTACTTCCAGAGAATTTTTAGAAAACATTTTTTAAAGCACTGGGTGTAGTCAATCCTGATCAGCGAGATGCTTTCCATTATTACCGTAAATTAAGATCATAGATACGTACAAAGTCTTGTTTAGCAAGCATACATGATTTCACAAACATTCCTCATTGTTCTTTCTCTGTTTCTTAAAAACGGATGTCCATGTGTACAGACTGTGTTGTAAGGAGGCTCAATAGCCTTTCATAATAGGGGAACAAAGCTTACTTGCATGCCCCAGTATAACTCTAGCTGTGCCATCTCTTGAACTGAGAAGAGTAAAAATAATATATCTAGTATTTCTGGCCACTGCAAACTTAAAACTGGCTATTTGGTATTTAGGTGAATATTCAGAATGTACTCTATTGCATTAATTAATTTGTGGAAGACTTTGCTGAGGTTTTGACTTTGCTTAAAGAATTTTTAAGGAATTAAAGTTTGATTTGTTTGTCATTAAAATGTTAGAGCACATACATGTGCAATCAGTAATTGTGTACTCCTGTTTAACTAAATGATCTGAGGTTTTTGCCCACTTATCCACAAAGTCTGAAGGAAGAAAAATGCATTCAAATTTAGGCAGAAAGAGAGTAGGGCTTTGAGTAATGAATTGGCAAGAAACTACTGAAATTAATAACAAAAGTATTGTGTTTTTGCCTTTATCTGACATCAGTTGGAGAAGGCAGCGGTGATGCTAGGAGAAAACAAATTCTCCTGATAATTCCACCCATGCCTGTAAGTTAAGAATGTTCTGCATTTGAGACAACCGTGGATAAATAGCGAAGTTGTTTATGGTTATCTGGCTGGAGAGAGTGCCGAGTAGTTTGTCTGGAACAGAATCTTGGAAATAACATCTTTTTTCAGTTACCTTCTGAGCTAAAAGAAACAATAGGATGTATGTGTTTCAGTCCCTAAGTGGATCATGTGAGTCTGTGTTTCACTTGGGAAATTCGAGAGGCAAATCTCATGGATGAAGTCTAGGAAATAAATCTACAAAACTAAAATTTATTCTGAAGTTATTAACCGTCTGGGAGCTGGTTTGGAGCAGGAAAGGTGGTTGAAGGAGTAGAGAGAGTTCTCATTTGGCTTTGAAGAAATACATTTATTATATGTGCAATAGATTGCTTAAAAGAATGTGTATGAATCAAACTAGCTTTTTTTTTTTCCTCTTTCATAACATTTTATGATATATCAAGCCTCAGAAATAATTCATCCATAAAACAGGATGCTTTTACTATACAGTAATTGTTAGCAAATGGTGTCCAAGAGAGGATAAGAAGCCTCTGAGGACTGGACTCAGAGGATGCAGTGGGAGAGTCCGGTATTACTAATGGGTTGGTGTAATTCTTGGCGTGGATCCACCTCTACACTTTGAAAGTCTATTCTTCTAGGATACAGATGGAAGCTGTTAAGTATGTGCTGTGTGTGCTTTTCCATCTCCTCCAAGAGCGTGCAACAAAAATCCTCCTGAAACTGAGCTCATGTATCAGCTATACAGTTACACATGTGAAGGTTCTGCTTTCCTGACCTGTGTGTCCTTCCTCACTGTTCTTGCAGCGAGGAATTCTTTTTTGGATCCTTAGGCTGCAGGACTTGCAGGTCAGTTAGCTGAAGGTGCTGTTTCTCGGTTAGACCTGGACTGTGTGTCAGATACCACCAGCTTATTTATACTGCACTTGCACTTTTGGGATCCAGCTACTTCTCTAGCACTCATTCAGGCAGCCAGACCAGGGAACTGATCCGACAGAAAATGCTATACCCACCCCCCAAAAAAAGGTTTCAGGTGAAGGAGCTTATGCAAAAGAGATACCGAGGTCCTTTCATAACTGCCATCCCCTCTTGGGAACCTGCAGATGTGAGGCTTAAGTTTGTTGCTTGAGCAAGATGTTAAGATCCGTAGTCTCACCTCAACTACTTCTAATTTTTGTCTCCTGTAATTTTGATAGACCTTCTCAGTCACTTGAAAATGCCATACTTTCGTCCGTGTAGCTGTCAAGTGCATTACCTGCTCTGTGAAATAAGCCAAGACTGCGCATCCGTGGGGCTTCCATGTGTGCAGGCTGCCTGGGGCTCACTTCATACAATCTTTTGTAGTTTGCCCCCTCCACTGCAGCAGTTTTGACTCTGACCTTGTATAATTGCTGCATGAAAACGAAGTCATTTAAAATGGGTCTGTTACCGCCAGCTCCATCTCAAACCAGCTACTCGGCTCCTAGTTCTAAAAACATGCGGAGGATGCAAAAGGAAGATGTATGCTTTTCTGAAGGGAATGTTGTTAGGATTTATAATGCATCCTTCCTGTAATAAGAATTTGTAACTTCATTTTGGTAATAATAATAAAAAACCCACTTCTATATAAGCCTTTTTGAATTTTGCTAAGATGACTGTATTCCTGTATATCACTGGTGAAGTGTATTCAAAATGTTAAGCAATGAAGAACTTCATTTAACTTCAAAAGAGACGATAGGAAAATGAGTGGTTAATACTGAGAAGGCTTCCGAGAGAGAGAGAGACTAGGATTATTGATAAAACTTTGAAAAGGAGGGTGAAGTTTCATTACATAGCAGGACAAATGTGGCTGCCTTCTTGTCGCTTCTCTCAGAGCATACCTGTGTCCTGGTTTGAGGAAAGATCTGATGCGTACTCTTTAGTATCACGGTTGAAAAATCAGCATTGAATAGATGAGCTTAAACTGAGCAAAGCAGAACTGCCTCAGCTCATCTTTCACTTCTAGTTTGCCTTTTGCGATGTTATACCTCTATTTTAGACAAATTACTTCAGTTGAGGCAGCAGCATAAGAACGAGCTATCACCTTACGTAATGAAAGTGTCCTCTAGGTGCTCATTGCCAGACCAGTTAATGAACAATGTGTTCATAATCTGCCTTTGAACGTGGCTACAAGCAGCTGCAACGACCCGTTGAATTTGGCAANGTCCTCAACACAGAAAGGACGTGGACTTGGTGGAACAGGTCCAGCGGAGGGACAGCAAGATGCTCAGAGGGCTGGAGCACCTCTGCTGTGAGGACAGGCTGAGGGAACTGGGGCTGTTCAGCCTGGAGAAGAGAAGGCTGCGGGGAGACCTTGGAGCAGCCTTCCAGGATCTCAAGGGAGCTCCAGGAGAGCTGGAGAAGGACTCTTGGTCAGGGAGTGGAGTAACAGGACAAGGGGGAGTGGTTTTAAATTGGAAGAGGGGAGATTTAGATGAGATATTAGGAAGAAGTTCTTTCCTGTGAGGGTGGTGAGGCACTGGAAGAGGTTGCCCAGAGAAGCTGTGGCTGCCCCATCCCTGGAGGGGTTCAAGGCCAGGCTGGATGGGGCTTGGAACAACCTGGTGTGGTGGGAAGGTGTCCCTGCCCAGGGCAGGGGGGTTGGAACCAGATGATCTTTAAGCTCCCTTCCAACTCTAACCATTCCATGATTCTTTGATCTTTCTAGCACTGGGTAGTGTTGGGTAGACAATCTCAAGCCATTTTGTGATATTCTGTATCTATGCTCTATGTTAGGCGATATTGTGCCCCCCAGGGCAGGGGGGTTGGAATTGGATGGTCTTTAAGGTCTAACCATTCTATGATTCTATGATTTGCTCATCCAGAATTTAGGTGGTGTTAATTATATTCCATATCGCATTATTGATACCAGTTTCCTCCTTCCATCTTTCCACTTTGTGTCTAATTAAAGCAAGTAGTAAGAATTCTAGTTTATTGCCTCTCTGAAGAAGTGTGTTAGCTCTTTTTCTTTCCCTTTTTGTTTCCATTTGATTCCTACTTCCAAACCAGTTTTGGGCAGCTCTGTTACGACCCTATCACATGATTTTCCTGCAGCCACTTAGGTAATATTAGATAGATGAGAGCTGAGGACTGATTTGAGGAATCAAGATTTGGGTGACTGGCTTGGAAGTGGTGGTTCATGACATCCCAATAAAAGCTCAGGAGGAAGGTGAATAATTGAAGGAAATAAAATCAACAGAAAAAAGTAGCGTGGCAAAATGTAGCTTTTTGTGTGTGTGATGTGGGCTTGATCGTGCCAAAGAAAATTAACCAGTGCATATGTTATTCTTGAAAAGACTGTAATCGAGTTAACAAACATGGCAGTGATGGGTTCAGTTTTCAGTATTCGGCCTGTTCTAATGACACGTTGAGATAAAATGTCACGTCTTCCAGTAATTTATCGTTTGCTTATTTTAAAATACTTCTATGCCAAGGAGTTATCTTTCCCCCTTTAACTTTTTAATCTTTATTGATTGATGAAGTTGTGGAGAAGTATCTTCCTCTTTCCTAATCTCTTAAAATACTTCATCCTGCAAAGGTATCTGTGTAGAAGTTTGACATTATGACTTTCAATAGCTATCTGTCTGCTAATCAACCTTGACTGTAAGTCTGTTTAAAAAAAGAAATCTACGTTTCTGGTGTGTCTGACCTTTATTAAAATCATGTGTGCTGTCCTTGTATTGCTCAGGTTACATTTCCAGCTGAAGACAAAAGAAGTTTTAAAAGAGTTCGGTTTCCAATCACTGTAATCTAAGACAGGTCTTGATAATGTAGTTATTGAGGTGAGACTGAGCTCGGAGGAAGCTGTCTGTCATCACCTACAGCCATCTCCTTACGTGCTGTGGAGCCTGCTGGCAGGGGCGTGGCTTCAAGGGCCTGACTTTGCTCATTAATGCTCCAGGTAGTTTCATGTTCAACATTTTACAATGCAAAGAGATGTTAGTACAAGTAATTTCTAGCACTAGCACTAACATCGATTATTTGGATAAGAAGGAAACATTATTTTATTTTTTTTATATGGGGATTTTGGAAGACGAATTTTAGCTGTTGTCTTCCCTCCTAATTCCTTTAATTGCTTTCTCAATTTATTTTTGAAGGCTACAGCAGCATAACATTTGGAAAGAAGAAAACAACCAAAGTTATTATATAGCCCCAAAGCTAAATGATATGAGTATATTATTATTATTATTATTAAGCTTATGGCAGAGTTCCTAACTTGAGATGGGTGTGTTTGTACAGTTGTTGCTAAAGCTGTGGCTCCAAACAATCGCTGGTTATTCTAATGAACTCTTCTGCTTTGAATCAAGAGGATGGGGGGAAAGAAAAAAAGACTGTTAAAATTGCAGTTGGATTAGTGTGTGTATTTAGCTTAACGTGTAACTGCAGTAGGTGAAGAGAAGAGGAAACAAGTAGTTTTTTTAATACAAGTAGTCTAAAACTTGGGGGTTTTAAAGAAAATACGATCAAGTCATTATTTCTTTTATATCATTTGTTCTTGTAACTTGATACTAGCAATGTATACTGTCTCTTTGTATTTATGAACTTTACTAATACCCTTGAAGATGTGCTTAACAATTATTATCAGTAGCTGCCCTTTGTGTTTCAGAGTATGTTTTTTGACTCTTGTCATATTATCTCAGCTTTACTAGATAATTTTTGGGGATTTTCTCATGTGTTGGAAATTTTTAAGACATTTAGAAGAGAGAGAATAAAATACATCTACTTTCATCTTCTAAAGACCGTTCCTTTGTAACTACATGGCACAGGTTATACTTGCTCAATTTTTTTCAGTCCTAAACAAAAGGGGGGAAAAAAGTAATAATGTTGGCTCAGCATTTTAGGCTTATTTTGTGTTTGATTTGGTTTTTGTCTTTATAATTGTGAAGTTTGGTTTTATCCCTTATGTAAGGGCAATGGAAACTAATTTCCTCAGTATCTGTGTGTGTGTTCTCTATTCCAAAAGTGCACCAGTAGAGTTGTGCATCACTTGTTTCCTTTGGAGATCATGCTGGCTCAAATTCGCTTGCAATAACCTAGTTAAAACTCAGCCTTTTTGTTGGGGTAGTGGAGGATGTTTTAAAATCGGCGTGGGACAGATTCCTTCCATTGGGATGTTGTGCATTACTGAGCTTTTGCACAAGGAAGCGTGGAATGTAGTGCTTTAAATAACATCTGTAATCATGAGTCTTCCTAATGTAATTCTGCGATCTTGCTTCTCTCTCTCCTCTCCCTCATGTCTTTCTCTGCTTTCATTAGAGCTGAGGACTTGGTGAATGCATCTTTTTTCCCTTTGGTTGGCTATTCTGTTATCTACATTGATATAGACTTTTTTAATTTCATATCTGTTCATATCTTCCTCTTCTGGACTGATGCACACAGCGCATCAGATAGGCTGCTGCACTGCTTCAGAGCTGCATTTCCAGGACTGACATTTAATTTTACCCATTTCCTGGGGAAAAATTACTTTGCGGCGAAAGTTTTAAGTAGCAGATGATAAAAACCCTGCAGCTCAGTAACAGATGAGCAAAAATGGGTTGTGCAGTTGCCCCAATTAAAGTCTGAAACCGCTTATCACAAATCTTGTGTCGGTAGCAGTTCCCATTTGTAGTCTGTGACACAGCTCTCCACCAAGAGCATCACGCAGCATGGCTCTTCAAAAGTAGGTTGCACACAGCATGTGAGAGACAAATAGCTTGTCAACAGTCAGCAAAACTCTCTGTCTAGTGTCTGAAGTGTCAGAGCTTCACTCTTTTCCTTCTTTGGCTCAGCCCTCGCTTCTCCCCACCAGCTAGCTGCTTGGTTTTGTTAAGGGCTGTGACTTGGAGCGGTTGGAAGGATGCTAAAGCTGCCAGCTCCCACTGCTCCAGGAGCTGTCTTGTGCCCTCAACCAGCTTCTTGTGCTTAGATCTCAAACTAATGAGGAGCAGACTAGAGGTGAGGGATTATGTGCAGCTCTTCTACAACACAACCTAGAGTAGACATAGCATTCCTGGCCATGGAACATAGTCCTTCCTGGCATTCTCTGCTCCTGTGGCATCTGTTCTTGTGGAAGGAGGAGTGGATGGATTGTACCATCATCTGGTCTTATACTTTGGTCATCCTAAAGTAATTGGATGCTGCCAATGTTAGGCATCTGGCAAAATATAGCGTATAAATAAGACTTTTAAAAATATCATAACTCTGTAGGAAAGCTCCAAAACACCCACACTTTCAGAATGGGTGATGTAGTGGAGACTTTGTGAAACATCTCAGTGAAAAATTGATCTTAGAAGCTACCATATTTAAAGGGAAGCAGGGAAATTACATTGGTGCTGTGGGAAAACTTGCTTTCTAATGTAGAAAAGTAGTATTTGTCTTGTTTTTTTTCTCTGAACTTTCACAACTATTTAATGAAAGAGGGATGTTAATTAATGATATGTGTCAGCCTCTATGAGGGAGTTAACTGTGTGTAAGTTAAATCTCTCAGTGAAAATCTTGCCTACAGAGCAAATAATATTATGTGCTCCTTGGTGGAGGAGGCACAGGTGAAGTAGAAGAGGTAAGTAATTTAACTGATAATCCCGGTTGGCACAAAGAAACTCAATGAAGATGTTGCACAAAGAGGGAAAGACTTTGCCTGCAAATTAGAACATGGGCTTCTGTTTTATTAGCGCTTAATAGAAAAGCATGCAAGACCCTGTGCAATTACTGGTTAGTAGAAGTACACCCCCCTTCCCCAGGGAAGATAATGGTATTAAAATGATAAGGACGTTGGCTTTGAGTGATAAGAGGGGGTGGCTCAGTGCGCTGGCACGGAGCGAGAGCTTGACTCAGAAACATGCTGAATGACATAAATCTGTCCTTGGCGTGTCCTGCCAGGCTCGTGGATGAGCTGCCTTTAAATCTGAGCAAACAGGTGGTCAAAAGAGTGGGGCTGAGATCAAGACATCGCCTGTTAAAATATAAGCTGTGTATAGGGAAGCAGAGATTTAATCTATTAAAAGCTTGTGGTTTTCACAAACTGTGAAACTAAACTTCAGCTGTGTGAGCAGCTTTTAATACTTCCTACTTGTAACACAGAATACAGTTCTTTCTAGAAAGAGGAGAAAAGTAACAGTTTATTGCAAAGAATAAAACACCCCACAGAGTCCACTCTCCCCTTCTTGTGCTTGTAGTGATAGACAAGATTTGGGTTTGAGGGGGTTTGTATCCCTGCGGTCTGAATTCCAGGGAGCGCAAACAGAACTACGTCTGTTAACCTGGGAAAGTTTTTTCTGGCACAATATCATCCCTTCTTCCGGTTTAAAAAAAAAAAAAAAAAGGTATGGGAGAGGGAGGGAATCAAGTGTGGATGCAAAACTATCCAGCAGTTGCAAGAGGAGGGTTTTTTTCCACATAAATTTTGTTGGTGTTTAGCTCCTAGATAGCAATTGGTGTGTTTACAGCTCTCTCCGTGTGAAGTCTATAGCACATGTGAAATTATTTAAATGTTTAAGTGTAAAACCTTGATTTTTACATTTACAGGGTAGGAAGGCAGGAAAGAATATGAAAAAAGCTAAAAAATAATAATAGTAACATAAGTGTGTTAAACCCTTCAGACATATTCTGCTAATTTTCTAACTCAAATGACCAGTATATTCTTTTTGCCCTTAATTGAGAGATTTTCTTCATTCCTTTCCCTAGTGCTGTGGCAAATATGTCTGTTGAATGACTTTTCTAAATTTCAGAAAGACCTTTGGAAGTTATTAAGATGACAATGTCTGTCTTGGGGGGAGGGTTGTCTTCTTTTTTTTTAATTGCCAACACGGTTGTGTGGCAGCTTAGTGTCTCATTAAGAGAAGCTGCAGAGGATCTGGCTTCAAGCTTAAAATTCCAGTCTATCCAGTATAAACACAATCAGCTTTTGATGACTTGGGAAGACTTAATTATTTAATACATTTTACATCTGACTGCTCTGGACTAGAGTATGTATCAGTCAAAATTAATACAGATAACTCCTTAATCAGGGAAGATACGCTGAGGAGTTTGAACTCTTTGTTCACACACTGAAAATATAAGAGAGTTGTATTTCAACACTGTGTGTGACTTCAAATAAAAGGCAGGCAAGGTTTGCTAACCTGAGATGAAGAGTCGGTGTGTTTGTTCCACTCCAAACACAAATTGAAGGATTTTCTTGTATGCATGGAGTACTGGCTTTCTGCATTTTGTGAAATTTTAAGAAACCAGTTTCAGAAAAATATTTGAGCTATCTCTGCGTCACAAGTGAAATTCGTGCTTCCCAGAGGGCATGGTGGAAATTCCCCATTTGCAAGCCTGATGAAGCTCAAGCTGTGTTGTCTTGAAATGGTAACTGCTTTTATGGTGGCTTGTTAAAAGTTGAAACACATCTAATGCCGTTTGATGTGTATTCCAGTATTGGTTTACAAAAAATAGGCAGTGAGGCTAGTCTAAAGAGGATACCCAGCAGGAGAGAAATAAAACCCCTGACACCTTCAGAAGTATCTGAACGGTCTTGTACATGGCAGATGGATAGCCTCAGATTTCAAAAGCAGTTTGCAGGCAGAAACTGTATGTGTCTGTGTCCACAAATAAAATAAACCTCACACTCCTTTGGTTTTTTGGTAAGCTTTACCGATCTCGTCTAATGACAAATGGTGCCTGTGTGCACGGGTGGAGTTTTATGAGCTTTTGTGATGAGATGTTTCTAAACTGGTTTTGTTTCCTCTGGTGGTACGTCGCCTTGGGTCAGACCGGGGCATGTGTGTTTGGGGCTTGGGAGATCCCTGAATTCTAGCTGTTTTCAGCTCACACGTTAAACTTGCAAGTGTAGATTGTGCTCTCTGTGCCTCCGACCAACAAGCAGCTCTGGTCCCCAAATATCCATCATGTAGCTGCATCAAATTTTACTCATCAGCTGATTAATTGCCCTGTGCCACGGGTTTTGTGGGCTTTGGTCCTTAAAGCCTAGTGGATGGCAGGTCTGCAGGAGCATTTGATGCCCCAGTTGGGGTTTGCTCCATTTTTCACTCCTTGCCCCATCCCTCTTTCATAGTCCAGAGACACTGAGATGTTTTTCCTTTTAGTTTTGCAGCACTTTGGGATTAGAGAGGCAGAGCAGGCATCAAACGGGCTCAGTTTCATTCTGTAGGTTAGGAAGTCAGGTTTTTGTAGCTCCTTGCTCTCCTTGTAAATACTAAAGCTCTAAGAACAGCAATATGGAAATAGTTAATACGAAGCAGAGTCTTCAACTAGCTTAACATGGCTGATTTATTTTTTAGGGGAAAAAGAGTTTATTAATCACAGATGTCTGTGTTTCTAGTGTTAAGAAAGCTGGGACTAGAATGAGAATTCCCATTTCCCTTCCAGTTTCAAAGATTTGCCTGTTCATTGGAGGTAACTTTATCTTCTAATTTGAGGGGGTCAGAACCCATGCTGCCTGCCCTTTTCTTTCAGCTTCAAAAATATATTTATGGACTCTGGGTGAACCCTCTGACCTCACCAGCAGAGCGACATATGTGGCTTTTGCTTTGAGAGAAATGGTAATTAAATGCCTTCTTTTCTGATTGTGGCAAGGATTATAAAACAAAGCCCATCCATTAGATGTTTTTAAATAGTTCATTAAATTATAAAGCATCCTCTCTGTGAGCAAATAGTGATTTTATTAAATTTGATAGTTTCTTGTTGGGTTGCTATTGCTGTGTGTGATGGTTATATATGGGTTGGTTTTTTTTTTTCCTCTCCAAGATGGCCATCTGGTGCATTTATCTTTTTCTAAAAGGGAATCTGACACTCACTAGGAAGTTTACTGTACTAGAAACACAGTTGGGTTTAGCATATCCCAAATTTATTCCATCTGTTTTGGTTTTAAAAGTCTATGTTGTTCTTGGTTTAATTTTGAATACTCCTTTTTCCTCTTAGCGTGTTTTTAGTGATAAATTATTCTTGAGCAACCCTAGAAAAACAATCTGCAATGTAGCCATAAAGGAAACAAAGCCAATTTAGTGTAAACATTCCCAAGCACAGTAATCAATCAAACCAAGTCTGTATCCCTAATTATATAGATAGAAGTAGTGATAAAGTGATGGGGCAGAGGGAAATCAGGCACACCCGTCTAGTTGTTCTCATAGCAAAGCTGAAAGGTCTTGAACATGCCTGTATTGGATACTGATATTCCCCAATGTTTGGATCTGGCAATGCCTCTACTTAAATCTATTTAATTTGAGCACCTAGTTTTTTTTCATGACTGTGCTCTGGCGTTGTAACTGCTCTCCTGAGAAAATCAGATGAGAGTAAGAATTGGAGAATTTGGACCCCTGTCAGCTGGGGTGGGATGGGAAACAGACAGTGAAGGGTCTCACTGGGGAAAATACCAGTGGGGAGTATTTGTAGTGAATATTAACAGTGACCTGTGATGCTTTGGGGATGTTTTCTGCGAATTTAAGGAGAAACAAAAAATTGGGTCTTATCTCTGAAGAGGCTAGTAGCTTGGTTGGTATTCTGTTTAGGTAAACTGTAGTGATTTGAAACCTCCTTTTAAAAAAGTATTAAAAAATTTAAAGAAAGACCAAAAAAACCCCAAATCACCTGTTTTAATAAAATTCGATATATTAGCTGAAGTGTTTATGACAATGCAGTATTTTTATTCATTTAAGCTTTTCCTTCTCCCCTACTGCCTTCATGCATTGAAGAGCCAAGTGGAACAGTTCTGTCTTTTTTGTGTACTGCTTAGTCTTGATCCACTTCTGTGATTCCCTAAAGCCCTAATAAATACTCATCAGACAGAAGAGAAGATGAGAAGCAGTTACATGCTGCATACCAAATGAAAACTGAGGCTGTGTGGGAGGATACAGCCGAAGTATGTGCTGTGAAACATGTCTGGCTAACGTCGTTTCCTCTCTCAGATCCTCTCCACTTGAGCAGAGTGTAACGTATTCCTTCCTGCTCTCTCCCATCCTTCTGCTCGCAAACTCTTGGCTGACTTGATTTAAGAGTAGGAATGGTACAGCGAAAGCAGCCAGACAAAAAAAATACTCGGCTCCCACAGTTCCAGGGACTCTTCATCGTACTGTTTGGTTTTACAGGAAATCTGGTAGTTAATAAGTGTTGGCTGTCAAAAGGATGGGTGAGATGGGGAGGTGGAACAGAGATTTTCTAGAAAGAAAAACAGATTTACCAACTGCAGGCATGTTACATGCTTAGGGATAAACATGTTTATGTAAAAGTTAATCTTAAACAATCAGTTACTGCGCTGCCACACTGCCCTTTTCTTAGAAAGGGGTAATTGTAAAGGAGAGGAATGAAACGGATACAGAAATACAAAAGAGTACATGGTGTACTTCTGCAAAGGCTTAATTGACTGGGTTTTTTTTATAAACACGTGAATAAGTTCTATTTTATTTGTCTGGAAGGAACTTGTATGAACCATTATTGGGATGAAACATATATACAAATGAAAGAAAAACTTGGCTGAGTGATTATAACATCTTCAAGCTTGGGAGTCTTGAAAACAAAGCATTTAGCTTATGCTTTTAGGAACTTATTTACGAGAACGCCAGCATTGTTTCCTCTTCTTCTGTGTTCCACTAGCAGAACGGCAGAAGGTAATTTGTTGCCATACTCATCAGCCAATGGTTGCTGTGATTTCTGAAACAAGGTGTCTGATAAAAAGTAAAATATGCGTGATAGAATAAAGGTAAAATTGAGTTTGATGAAGGAGAAGTCAAACTAATTTATTACAGAGGTTTAATAGGAGATTGTTTGGATTCCTGTGGAGTGCTTGCAGATGGTTGGAAGTTGTTTGGAATTTTTTTAATAAGCAGACTACTTTTTTTTTTTTTTTACTTTTTTTTTTTTTTAATAAAGTTACAAATCTGTTGTGATGTGGATGCTTGATGGCTTGCTTTTCTTGCCTATGTGCTGAGGACCATTAAGCAGTAATTCAGGGCCTTGAGGGATACTCAGATTGCGAGTTGAAAACCATTGTTCTAATTAATTTCTTCCTTATGTTTCCTGCTTCACCAAGAAAATATCGTGGTAGTTCTGTAGAACTACTATCCCCAGATTTAGAGACAAAGCCGATGGGTGTAACTGCATCTAGTTTTTGGTAGCACCCATTATTTAAAGCCTTGAAACCAGGTTAGTGCCATGAGAGGAAGCCTCCTTACCTCTGCGCAGCACTGCTGTGGCTAGAAGATAATTCTGAAGATGACTTCTGATTCTGGGGGACTTGCTTTAAGCTGTCAACAGCTAGCTGCTTGGACTGAATGTATGCTTCATAGAGTTTATCTTCCGTTTTATGGAAACATAATGAAAGTGGTGATTAATAATAATTATTATGTGTATGTTCATGCCGTATAAGCTTCAGGAGTTCTTGGCATCAGAGCTGATGTATCTTAATAGTTGCATGCCATTTGGGTTTGTTAGAATCGAGAAAAATCTTTGACAAACAGCCTGATAGATCACATTTTTGGATTCCGAGGAAAGGATGAGCTTTTTGGAGCAGCTTGAAAAGTGGAAGAAAATAGGAAGTCCTGATTTATTATATTCACATTTTACATCTCTTTCCCCATCTCAGTTAAAAACCATAATTTGCACTTAATACTCTATGGAACAGGCTCACATACTTGTGTGTAGATCCAAGGAATTTGGGTGTTTACAGTGAAGTGAATTGCTGCATCAGTGTGACCATCTTATTCTACAAAATTCAAACTACCTCTGGTCGGACTGGCAGTACGCCTCTTAGGGAAAAGCTGCCAGAAGAGGTGACCTGAACATCTGTGTCAAGCTTCAAGAAGGAACACAAGCACTGCATTTAATTCCCAGCAGTAGAAACATTCAACAAAACATTATTTATGTCATCCTTATATAAACTATCTATCTACAAAAGTGCACACACCGGGGAGGGGGGGGAAACCCACATACTTGACAGCCTAGGAGAGTCTTGTTAATACCCCAGTGGTAGATAATATTCGTAGGAGTGATGTGATGAGAATGTGTCCAAAAAGCAGTATGTTTTTAGGAAAAGAGAATTTCTGGAGGGAAAAAAAACACACCAAAAACAAAACCAAAAGAAATGTAGTCTTGCAATAGTTAACCAGTGTTAGGTCCAGTTCAAGTGACAAGAGCCTTGATAGGAAATTAGTATTGCCCTCATGGCAATATGGATCGAATCCGTTGTTTGACTATGGAACTTCTGAGAAACACTGTTGATCCTGAGATTTGAGCAAATGGGCTTTTAAACATTGGTGTTCTGTGCCTTTTTAAAGCACACAAACAAAACAACAGCCAAGACTCTGAGAAGATTTAAGCAAAGGATAGACATTTAGCTGTTTTGTGGATTCTTCTCCCCCCTATCCCACGGGTAGGAGAAATAAATATATACTGAAAGTAACTGGAGCATTTGTAATAAAATTCAGTGTTGGAAAAATAATTTACTTGTCTTAGGCAGTTATTTTTACTCTTCGTGATCATGCTCAAAGCAGAATACATGAAAAGGTAAAAAAGGGTTGTCCTCCCATAAAGTTAGATGACATATGGAAAGTATAATCCATTATCAAATAAGTATTAGCAATTGTAAGTATGAATTATAATTGAGGCGGGAGCAACTTAATAAATCTTGACTTGTAAGGACATCAGTGGTGCTTATGTGTGGGTGGCCACGTGCAGCATGAACACTGCTAGTTGTGGTGTCATTAAAGGCCAGGTTACTTCAAGATAATCCAGTCGTTTCATCCATAATTCCAACTTGATATCCATTATTACACCCGTCATTTGCATCGTTTCTCACCAGAGTTTTTGCTTTAAATTGCTCTTCTCCTCCTTTTTCCAGACTCCCTTTCGGTCTCCAGCAACGATGCCAGTCCTCCTGCTTCTGTGACGTCTCTTCAGCCCCACATGATCGGTGCTCAGAGCTCCCCAGGCCCCAAACGCCCCGGCAACACGTTGAGAAAGTGGCTCACCAGTCCCGTGAGGCGCCTTAGCAGTGGGAAAGCAGACGGGCACGTCAAAAAGCTGGCCCACAAGCATAAGAAGAGTAGGGAGGTTCGTAAAAGTGCCGACGTGGGCTCTCAGAAGGACTCCGACGACAGTGCAGCAACCCCGCAAGATGAAACTGTTGAAGAGGTGAGCGCTCAAGGCAGCCTTCCGAGGCTTGTTTTTATGTTTTTTTCAAAGAATTAAGAGTTGTCTCCTCAGTTGTTTGTCCAACAGTTGAGCAAAATGGCATGTCGTTCTTCATGACTGCTGTACCAGGCGGTCTGTGCCCTTCTGCATTAAGGGTGTTAGTAAAGCTCCATGGTAAATAATCCCTAGCTGAGAAGGAGAAATGGGAGAGCAAGATGTTTTTGGCTTTACTGTCCTATCCCACCCAAGAGAAAAGTTTGTGAGTAAAGGTACATCATGTTCTGGGAATAATCAGCTCATTTTTTATCTCCTTTTCTTGTTAATGAATCAGGAAAGATGCTTAACTGTTTACGCCTTAAGCAAGAGTTAGAGCAGAGAAAAATTACTGACCCTTCAAATCACAAGGTAATTACCATTGGTCAAATAACAAACGTGGCATTTTTCATCAGTGGGAAAGATGAGAAAGTTCCAGATTTTGCCACCAGGGACATGAAGGTTTCCCGTTCTCCCATAAGCAGTTTGGGTAGTTACCTTACAGAAAAATGGTTTCAGATGCCCAGTTAATTGTTTAATGCCTTTTTTTCTCGCTCCTGACATGCTTTGCTGCAAGGTTGGAGCATCAGTGAAGTTATACAGTAAATGCAGGGAAAGACAAGACTAGAGATGTGGCAGCATCGTGAATTGGGAGCTGTGGTTTGGGAAGGAACATTGGCCTCTGTCCTTGAAAATCAGGCTGTGGAAAGAGACTCTCTGTGATGGAGTTGTAGCGTTGTTTTGGAAGTATCTGATACTCTGCAGTTCTGCAAGTGAGCAGAAGACTTGAGCTCACTGTCTTTAAGTTTAGAAAAAACATCTATGCTGTTTTTATTTAAAGGCAGTTAAATTATCCTGCGAGATCAGTTACGTTAAAATGTTAGCTAATTTAAATCGCAGTTCTTTATGTAATTGGAAGAACTGTCTTTCAACACAACGGTAAAAATTGTACAAGCAGTCTGCTCTCAGTACTTTAAGGGGGAAGGGGCAGAAAGGATAATTGACAAAGTATTTCGTATTGTAATAGGGTTTTTGAATATCCCTCGTAAGTCTTGCTAGGAGGGTTTGTAATGTAGACACAAAGTTTTTAAGTTTCTAAGTTAGAGGAGTCTGGGTCTTGGAAAGCAAGCATGGCTTTGGTAATGCTTTCCTGTAGTAAATTTCAAGCTGAACGTCTTGTTCTCAATATCTCAATCCATCTGCTTTTACCAAACGCTGAAAACATTATCTTTGGCATCTGCTTTTTTCCCCTCCTCTGTTGAGGAACTGCATTGTGTTTGTAGGATCATCTTAACTTGTTGAGAGAGAGGTCAGTCTGCAGAACAGACGTGTTTAAGACAAGTTGATGTTGAACGAGCTTCATGCTGCTGAGGAGGTGACAGAGCTTGAATGTCTTGAATTTCATTTGCAGAGAGGTCGAAACGAGGGGCTGAGCAGTGGCACTCTCTCCAAGTCATCCTCTTCAGGCATGCAGAGCTGCGGGGAAGAGGAAGGTGAAGAGGGAGCAGATGCTGTGCCGCTGCCTCCTCCGATGGCCATTCAGCAGCACAGTCTGCTCCAGCCCGACTCGCAGGATGACAAGGTAGGAGGAGGAAGCGGGGAAGGCTTTCACCTGTGGAAATAACCTCTGTTTGTTTGCACAAACTTTTCTTCTGTTTCCAGAAGTCTGTAATGTACAACAGTGCAGCTTTATGGCAGGCAGAAGTAACTACGATGCCACTCTAGGCATCAATACAAGGGTTTTCTGTGGAAAGAGTGTGAATTAAATGCTTCTCTGTTTTAAAAGTGCAGAAATTTTTCTACTAACGCTTTAAATGTGGGAATGGACCTCTGTGTGTTTGGAGGCCTATTTACATCTGTTTGACTGCCCTATTTAGTGATTAGAATGTAATTGTTCTACAATCATACCTTTGGGTACTGAGGTTATAATACTAGGTGCAAAAAAGTTTGTCTGGAGAAATGAACAGTTGTACATGGCCTTTTTAGAGCCTCGACTGTTGAGCAAGTCCTTACTATTTTGGATAACCTCAGTTCAGGGGCAGGAAATTTTCTGTGTGTATGCCTTAGCAGAAGAAGCTGTTCATATCAGCTCTTAAGTGGTTTTTTGGGGGTGGCTGAGAAAAAGGTGTACTAAGAAGTTAATCCAGCTGTTTTTTTTACAAACAAAGTCACTTAAAAATTGAAGGTAAAATTTTGCATTGGTAATGAAATTCTGGATGTAGGTAGTAACTGTGTGAAGGAGCTCTTACTTGTATATAATCTGTTTTTCTTAAATGTTATGATGTTCATGCATTGAGAGGGCTTATTTCACCTGGATCAAATATTTAGGGAACAAGTATTGAGCCTGGAAATAGAAGTTTTAGGAATTAGAATAGAAAGAGCCTGGACTTGTGCAGCGAATGGGCACATCACTGTTCTCTTTCGGTTTTGCTGCTTAAAATTTTTAACCTGTGTATTCTATAACATTGAAGAGTGTATGTGAATTTTGTCTGGTTACTCACTGTTCTCAGTGATGCAGATGCTATTGGTAACTTTGATCTTATTTATTTATTTCTGGTTTTCTATTCCTTTCAAAACCAGTGTTTCTGTGAGGCTCTCACGCATCCCTGAAGCTATCGTTTGTAGGGTCAAAATGGCTAAGCCCCATGCTCTGTGTATTTCATTCCTATGTGTCTTCTGAGTTGAAAAGTATAGCATATGAGTTAGGGAGTTAATATATTGGAAAATCTTCAGGAAATAAACCGAGAAAAAATTGGCCACCCTTTAGAGCTGAGATAATATTTTATAGCTAGAAAATAATAATCTCAGTTTGAGGCTCAGTAGTAGAATAAAAATAATGTCGGTGAAAATATGTTGAAGTTCCTGCTGATAAGCTGCCAAATTCGCATTTCCCTTCAGTGATATAAAATAAAATTACATGCAAGGTCTCCAGAGAAAAATGAGTATTACTTATATAGTTCTCTTTATACAGCAAGAACAGTTCCGTGAAGGGATGTGCTTGTAAATTACTGTCTCTCACTTCTAATATTTCTGGTGCAAAGTCAGACCCGTACCACAGTACAGCAAGAGGCTTTGAGCAACTTTCAATCCCCAGTAAATTTTACTTCTTAACATGCACCCACTGCAGCAAAAGCATGTTCGGACAGTTTTTAAAGTAGCTTAAATGCATTCTAGAAAAGACATCCGAGAAGTTAAAATTTGATAAAGTTAAAATTATACCATAATTTTTCAAAACATGTAAATGGGGGATTCTTCTGTCATGCATTGGTTTTGTGCTGTATCTGTCCGTACTGCATGGCCAGAGGCAAAAAAAAATCCCCTTGTGTGGCAGGCTGAGGAGGTTGTGTGCCTCCCTGAAGTCCACACAGCAAGACATACCGCCAGTTTCCAGTACCTAAAACAAATGCTTTATTGGAACATGGAAGTGAGAAGCCAAAGCAAAGTTTTACCCAGCGGAGGTCAGCTGGCTTATATTGATGGAGTTACTGATTAATAAAAGACTTGCAAACAAATTCCCAGTTGTCTGCCTTCTGGGTGGAGTCCTCCTTCACATTCCTGCCACGCTTGGTGGTTTCTTGGGTTGCTCAGCTCCTTTGGATCCCAAGGAATGTCTCCTCCTTTCCGTAACCTTAGAGGCTTGGCTTTCATCTGTGCCTTGCTGTGTGCACCTCTTCCTCTCCAGGACTCCTTATCTGTGCTCCATGCTGGGATCTCCTGGATTTCTCCCTCCCTACCAAGCCTGCCATGGGTTCCAGCAGCATCTCACACCCGCGTGTGCTCGGTTGCTCCTTCCACTTTTCCTCATTTCTGGGCAAGGGGCATATTCTGCTCCCAGAGCACACCATGGGGAAGGTCAGCGGGCAGGCTTCATCTATGCAGCTCCTCCTTTCTCAGATAATATGTGATATAACCACATAAACTGGAAACCAATCAGTTCTGAAGCTTTGCCCAATGGTCTCACACCCCTTAGGCTCCTGTAGAGCAATAACAGAAGGGACCTTGACCAGAGCCTGATTCCATCACTGCCAGTGTTTGGTAAGGCTAACCTGAGCTCTGTGTCCGCAGTGAAAACCCAGGTACAAGCACAACTTTTAAAAACCTGGTCAGCAATCAAATGTCAGGAGCATACAATTGCCTGAAAGAGATGCTGGCTGTGGGATTGCTCAGTTCTTGATGTGCATGCAAACACCATGCGGTAGGCCCTGCTGATTTGTTTAATATCACTAAATAACACGAGCATTTTCTCCACTAAGAGCTCATCTGCACAGTATGCATCCCTCCCTCCAGCAGAATCATTGCACACTTCATGGATTTGCATTTGGTGGCAGTTTACAAGTTGTTTGCATTTAATTTTTGGATAAACGGTATTAAAGTTTCAAGATGGGTTATGTTGACATGAAACTAATTATTTTTGTTTTTTTGTTTTCTCTTTTTGTAAACTCTGATGCAGCATTATGTTGACTTGTGTTCTGTCTCTGCTTTGGCTCAGTTCCCGTATCTTTCCATTTAAAGTTGTCTGTATTTCCTTTGCTTACCCAACCCCTGTTTTCCTTTCCAAATAAGGCAAACTACCTAAAATCTGTCGATTCTTTTTTTTTTTTTTTTTTTTTTTCTGTATTGACGTATGGGGAGCCTCGTTACACCCGTGCTTGATTTGAGCAGAACCTCGTGTGTTAAGTCATTATACGTGCCATTTCTTTGTCCGATTTGTTGGAAACATTTGCAGGACAGCTTATCCCGTCCTCTGTGACATTGGCTGTGCTGTTGGTAATATGAAGCAAGGTTCATATTACACCCTGTTTCCATTTTCCAGTTATTTAATGATAAATGCAATATGCAAACAACTCCGTTTGCAAATTACTGAGGCTGAATGGAATGGCCCTCTCCCGCAATCCTTTACTGTGAACACCTTTTTGCCTTCAGTTGTATCTATAAACTGGCATTTTATAGCTTATGAGGCCAGAGATCTTCTGTGCTCTACACATACCATTGGGGAAAATGGATGGCACAAGGAATGGTGAGCTCGATTTCCCCTCTCAACCTGGGCAATATACCCCAGCTCCTTTAGAGAAGTAAATGTCCCTTGGTTACTGGTCTGTTTTTTTTTTTAACTTCATGATGCTTCCTCCTTTATTCAGGTCTTCTTGGTTCCCATTACTGTTCTCCAGTTGTGGCTTTGTTTAACCAGCAATAAAATAGGTTAACAAGCTCTTTGTTGTACATCGAGTTGGCTCAGGTGATTTTTATAGCTATTTGTCAGACATTATCAACAAGATGAAGGTTATTTCCTTGACTTCTGTTGCATGTAGGAACAGGAATTTTTATCCCAACATTTAACTTCTGTGGGGGTCACTTAAAATTTCCAACTCCAGTTGCCCCAGCTGGAGTGGATGAATCTCAGTGTTATATTACACTGACGGTTATTGTTGGGTACCTTTATCTGACAGAGAAGTGAAGAAGGTCTCTTGATCCTTGAGCAAGGACCAGGCTAACTCTGGAATTCTCCTTCCCTTTGTGTCATTGCATAGACATCTTCTCGGTTACTGGTGCGGCCGACCAGCTCTGAGACACCCAGCGCTGCGGAACTAGTCAGTGCGATCGAAGAGCTCGTCAAAAGTAAAATGGTGAGGCTGACTGGCAGATACGTGTGTTTACAGAATTTGTGTCTTCAAGTCCCAACGGGCTATTCAAAGGAAAGCTACATGCATTTGACCTGCAAAACTTGATACCTGTTTCAAAAGTCGCTTTCTAGGTTGTGTATCAAATCATAGAATAGAATTGCAGAATCTATGGGTCATTTTGTCCAGCTCTTTTGTAAAGGCACTTACTGAATAGATAAATGGCTCTGTAGAGAAGCAAAAACCAATAAGAGGGCGAGGAGGTGGCAGAAAATGTATGTCCTATTAGTAAAATGAACCCAGGGTCTTAGCCTGATAGACCTTTATGAGAAGAATCCCTGAAATTTAAATTTATAGCCCATCTTGGAAGGTTCAACAGTAAAGGAGATGACCCTTACACAGAAACAATTATGCTATCTAGCTGCAAAATGATAATGAAGAAATAAGTAAAAGAGTTAAAGGATCGTTTTGCGTCTTAGTGCCTCCTTTCTTGCTTTTTAGTGTTTGCTGACAAATTAAGTAGGAGGATTCTGTATTGGCTTTTTCAAGTTCCCATGTTTTAAAAATCCCGTGTTTCAAAACTTCTGTGTTTCTGAAGGTGCCCATTGACAAAGAATAGGGTGTATGGATAATTCCAGGCTAGATGCTCAAATTCCAGCTTGACCCAGTGCTAGGAGAAAATGCCCTAACTGACCATGTTTGAGCAGGGAGATTGGACTGTACGGTCTCGAGAGGTTCCTCAGCAATTCTGTGATTCCTTCAATACTATTTTTTGGCAACATAGACCCTGTTGGTCTGGCTTTTACAGCATTAGGCCCTGTTGGATTTAGTAGAAGTGCCACTGTGAGAACTAAAGGGAACAGTAGCTTTGCAGCCACATGCTGCCAGAGGTTGGCATTTCCTGGGCTCATCCTGAATCTAAGCAGCTTGGAATTTCAGAATGAGAAATTTTAATTTCTGGTTTATGTTTCCACATTCAGAAAGACTTACACTTTACTTACATTACTACATGAAAGAATCGCTGCCCTGTCTTAGAGTATTAACTTTGCTTTTGACTTCTTTTGCACAAGAAGGGTGAATAAGAAGTGATCTGTGGGAGAACTCAACTTTTGTAAATGCAAAGTTATCAAGCTTTGTCCATGTGTCATTCAGGTAGCCTAGCAGTGGGTATGACTTAATGATCCATGCATATATTCCCTGGCGGAGATGTTCTCATTTCACAGTTTTAGCCAAAGGTGAGCTTCTCCTGGTTTTTGGACAAGGCATATCTTCATTTGGTTTTTGCTTTTTGTAGGGAAACAAGAAAGATTACTGCTGAACCCCACCCTGGTGAAGTAAATGTCTTGCATTAAAGGGTGTGTCTCATTGCAAGGAAACTGATATGTAACCGTAGCTTGATCCAATTTTATGGACGTGAAGAAGTCCAAGAAATACTTTATAGAAGCTTGTTCCTATTATTTCTCACGTGGCTTCTCTATCTTTTATAGAAACGGAAATCTGTGGAGCCCATGTAAGGGAGACTGTATCTGGCAGAAGAGACAGGGACTCTTTCCTAGGATCTCAACTGTCATAAAGCTCAAAAGCATCATTGACAGTGTAGAAATCATTATTTTCTTCAGTGAGTCAGTATTTTGGCTAGTTAATATGATAAACAAGATGTCTGACAAAGATTCCACTTCTGTTGTGTTAAAAAAATTTCCAAAGAATCCCTTTTAAAGATGTCCTATTTATTATTGAAAGCTACTTGCATATGCCAGAACTAAAGTACGATAAATGCAACTTAATCCTTGGCAATAAGCACACATCTCTGTAGCTTGCGCCATAGAAGTACTTACATCCTGAGCAGGATAGTCTGAACTCCTTTCTTTGACTGACGAATCTCAAATTCACATCTGTGTTAGGTCTCAGAAAGCTAAGTTTTTGGCCGGTTTCCTGGAAGTTTGAGATCTTTTTTGCCAAGAAACATTTCAATAATTGATCTGCCGTAGGTTCCCATATGTAGCTATGGAAATAAATCATTGTTGCTGTCTGTCTTGAACACCTTCTCAGGCCCTGGAGGACCGTCCAAGTTCCTTGTTGGTAGATCAAGGTGACAGCAGCAGTCCATCCTTCAACCCTTCAGATAACTCCCTTCTCTCCTCCTCCTCACCCATCGATGAGATGGAAGAAAGGAAGTCCAGCTCCTTAAAAAGACGACAGTAAGACCACATTTTGCACTCAATTTTTCACAGTGTTTTGAAAGGAGAAATGAAATGTTTGAAAAATGTCCATTTTGAACTACAGCAGAAGCTCGTAGTCTGAAAGGGGGAGGACTTTTGGTAGGTGTCAAGCATGTAGTCATGTTAGAAGAAAAATGTTTTTTCTCAAACACTATTTGCAGTTTAAATTTCCTGTGATTTTTAATTATAGTCATCCCATGTTTGACTTCTGTCATGTGTCAGTCTCAGTCATTCAGGAAGATGCTGATCAGAGGACCATTAGGCTTCAAAAAAATGGTCATTCCCCTTGTTCTGTTCCGCTGCACGCTCAATTTCTTTATGTAGTAATGAACTGTTACCATGGTAGAACAAAAACGTGCCTGGTTTCAGAATTATTTAAATCTGTGGGTAGAAATAACACTTCGTATACTTAAGAGTCTCCAGACTCATTACGTCCATAGACGTAATGGCATTTTATTTTAAACAACAGTTAAATGTTTAATTTTAATGACACATATAAGAAAACATCTAACTTCAGATAAACAGAAGCGAGCCTGCTCCGGTTCTGAAGTCAAAGCAGCATCTTGCTTAGAAAGAATGTGCATTAATTCTTCCATTTCAGCTCTGCTTATCAAATATATGTGACTGCAAATATGCAAAAAGTTGTGTGGCATTAATCCTTGTTAAAAACCTGCTTCATTTTGTAATGAAACATGTTCACCGTTTTCTTTCCATCGCAGCTATGTCTTACAGGAATTAGTGGAGACAGAGCGAGATTACGTACGAGATCTAGGCTACGTAGTTGAGGTATGACACTTTCCATTCTCTTGATTTTTCTGTTTTAAATGTGGTACTGACCGGTTGCGTGGCTTGAACCTCACCATTTTTTTTATTTTTTTTTTTTTTCAAAACAAAAATGCAGTAAGAAAATGAGAATGTAAATGTTTGCATTCTGAGTTTTCCCTCCCATGGGCTTTTAACGTAATAGAATTATTGCATCAGATCTTATTCCCTTCATGATTCCTGCGTTGTGTCTCCCTTATTGTTCTTCTGAGGAGTGTCATTTTTTAAAATCACTACCTCTAGCCTAACGATATCTTAGACCAGACAGTTTTATTTAACACAACTACATTTAAAAAAGCGTTGTAGATCAGCGTGTAGAGCAACTGCCTTGGGTCTGAAAGACATGCTTCCTCTCCTACTGGTGGGCTTCCCTTAGACTTCCTAGTTTCCCTCTCTGTAAAGTCTCCAGCTACCAATAAAATGCATTTGGAAGAGTAGAGAGAATTAGTGTGATGTTGAATTTCAGCCTAACGAGGTTCAATCCTTAAATTCTATTTTAAATGGAGGGAGAGAAAGAAAGATCAGCATTGTGATTATATTTTATTTTTTTTACAGTTTTTAAAAGGTACTCTAGAAAGCTGTGAACAAATATATTTTTGTAACCAACAAAATAATTCCTGGTGAAAATGCTAGACATCAGGACAAACTTTGCAAGCTAGAACCGTACCTAGCTAATTAGGAGTTAGAGGGCTGGAGCACCTCTGCTGTGAGGACAGGCTGAGGGAGCTGGGGCTGTTCAGGCTGGAGAAGAGAAGGCTCTGGGGAGACCTTGAAGCAGCCTTCCAGGATCTCAAGGGAGCTCCAGGAGAGCTGGAGAGGGACTCTTGGTCAGGGAGTGGAGGGACAGGACAAGGGGGAATGGTTTTAAATTGGAAGAGGGGAGATTTAGATGAGATATTAGGAAGGAATTATTTGCTGTGAGGGTGGTGAGGTACTGGAAGAGGTTGACCAGAGAAGCTGTGGCTGCCCCATCCCTGGAGGGGTTCAAGGCCAGGCTGGATGGGGCTTGGAGCAACCTGCTCTAGGGAGAGGTGTCCCTGCCCAGGGCAGGGGGGTTGGAACCAGATGATCTTTAAGCTCCCTTCCAACTCTAACCATTCCATGATTCTTTGATCTTTCTAGCACTGGGTAGTGTTGGGTAGACAATATCAAGCCATTTTGTGATATTCTGTGTCTGTGCTCTATGTTAGGCGATATTGTAGAGCAGTGTTTTGGTTTGGTTTTGTGTCCTAAGCACAGACAATTTGGAAAGAGTCTGGGGAAAGGGGCATTAAAAGACATCTCACTTCTTTCAAGTTAAAATGTTCATAGTGAATTTCCTTGGATGGTTGCAGGGTTATATGGCACTTATGAAGGAAGATGGTGTACCCGATGACATGAAAGGCAAAGACAAGATTGTATTTGGAAACATTCACCAGATTTATGACTGGCACAGAGAGTACGTATTAATTTGAAAGCCACCTGCTGAACAATTCTACCTTTAAAAATATTAGACTGACTTTTAAAAAATTTTTTTTTCCTCAAATATTCAGATACAAGGTAAATACAGTTGGTCTTGGTCTAAGTTGTAGGTACTGTAGATTCAACTTAAAAAATGTTGAAGATATGCTTTAAACAAGGATGCTTGTATAAACAAGTGCTTCAACCGAGAATCTGTGGCATAGATAGTATTACATACAGAAGTTTTGAATGTTGTTTGAGGCTTTATTTTCAAAAATGGTTTCTCTAAGTATGCAGTCTAGAGAATTTGTTTAGGTATATCAATGGCAATATCGGCACCTCAGGCATTCAGACTGGGAAGGAGGAAAGTTTCAATCAATATATGAAATTAAAGAATTGTATTAATGAACACCAGTATTTTTACATCTTGGCATGGATTCAGCATGTCCTTTTGGAAAACTGTATTAAAATATTACACTGGTAACATTGTCATTTTGGACACCCATGAATATCCAAAGCTGCTGACGGGTGGCACAAAGTGGACCTTGCAGTAAGACCCTGCTGTCTTGCAGTTACCTGTTGCCATAGAGTGTTCCATCAGAAAAAAAAGTATTTATTTTCTGTTTGTGTTCAGCTTCTTTTTAGGAGAGTTGGAGAAGTGCCTTGAAGATCCAGAAAAGCTGGGATCCCTGTTTGTTAAGCATGTAAGTAGAAACGCCTCTGTTGGCAAACCCCTGTTGCTGCTGCTAACATGTTTGATTATTAAGGATTTATTTATGGTCCAATGCAATTAAGAAAATGCTGTAAAATATTCTTCCCTATAAGAGATGGAGAAATAGCTTGTAAATACACTAAGTAAATGCTCCAGTTTTTGTTCTCTATACCTTCTGGTGGAAAGGAAATATGAATGAGGGCCCCATTTCTCAGTTCAGCTCCAGTTCTGTGCGAGGGAATTGTCATTTCATATGAAACTTGCCTTCTCATCCCAGGTGTGCACACACTGCCGTGGAATTTAGGAAACAAAAATGGGAAAGAGGCTCATTCTTCTTTCTGATTTCAGTGCGTTCTAGTTCTGTATCCTTTCCTTTTCTGAGAACTACAATAGTGGTTGGGATTCCTGCCTCTTCCCTTACAGAAGGAGTTAGAGAGTGCCAGAAGTTAATTTAATTTTTTTTTTAAAAAAAAAAAAGGCATGCAGGGAGGGGGGAATTCTGGCACTGCTAAAATGGGAAACCTGGAGGAAGTAACTCTGTGTTCCTGATTACTGTTTTACTGTCTCTTGGTACATTTGTGGCTGAGTTGTCTTTGAAAGGCACCCTTACCGCTCCAGATGGAAAGGCAAGCAGCATCCTCTCACAAAATCCTGACTATCAGCTAGAACATGACGATTCAGTTCCTGCTCTTAACCTTTGCTCTATGTCCTTTTCAATCTCCATCTTATTCTTACCTTTTTTGCTTTCCATTTGTCTGCACCAGTCAGTACTCTGTAAGTCTCCGAGCACCAAAGCCTCCAACAGCAAACTGATCCTAGCAAAATAAGAAAGATTTTGGAGTAGGCAATAAACACATATGCTATGCCTGTGTCTCTTAACCTGCAAGGTCAGTTATCAGGAATGAATCTTAAAGGCTGAAGTTTTGCTTTCTCTCTTTAGGCACATGCACAAAATACAAAATTAGAGTTTAAAAACTACTACTGCCACCCTTTCCAGGCTATGTCCACTGTGTCCCCTCTTAAACTCCAGTAGGACAGCTAATACAGAATAGAAGACTTGAGGGGTTTCTCCTGACTACCCTGTACAGGAGCTGAACAGGAGGAGAGCAATGATGTATTGGAATAACGATCAGATTGTGAAAATGAAATAAAACCCATGGTATTTCAAAGGCTTGATCCATTGCTCTTGCTGAAAGAAAAAAAATAACCATTTTCATCCTTAATTTTACTGTGTGGACCTGCTGAGCTATCATCTCTTAGCATCCGTTGTTCAGGAGTGTTTATAAGGGTGGCAATTTTTTTACTTCTGTCACCTTTCTAAAGTCATCATATTCCCTTATAAATAAATGTGCTTTCAGATCTGTAGTTTCTGCATATGTAGCTGCTGCTTTTCTGCAAAAAAGACCTTTTTAAGTTTATATCTTTGAACAGCTGTGCTTATTATGATAATAATTCTTCTCAATCTGGCGTGTCTGTTTTTTTCTTGATGGTGTATCGTTCTGTATTTCTGTTCTTCTAGGAGAGAAGGTTGCACATGTACATAGTTTACTGCCAAAACAAACCAAAGTCTGAGCACATTGTCTCAGAGTACATTGATACATTTTTTGAGGTAAGTTCCTGAGAGAGGATATGTGCAAGGTGAAGGGTGTGTACAAATCATGAGCTTTATCAGATCTGTTGACCAAAGCAAAAGAACCCAAACCCTCCCTCCCCACTCCGGAAAAAAAAAAAAGGCAGTAGTTATCATTGTTACTGTTTTAAATTATAATTTCTTGTCATTTTTGTTGTGATTTCTTAGGTCTGATACAGGCTCCTAGAGATATATTAATCTCTAGGGGAAGAAAACTAAAATTTAGAGAGATTAATTAATCTCTCTTAAAGTTTAAAGAGATTAATTAATCAATAGAGTCTCATCCTTACTAACCCCAGCCCACACAGTTAACAGCATGTATTATAGGAAGTGGCAATTTTGGATGAGCAAAGATCACTGTCAAAAATAGACTCTATATAACCTGTGATTTAAAAAACACATTTCACTGTACAATTTTTTCAAACAAAGATATGGAAGATGCCTGGAGAGAGGAATAGAGGAATACTTTAGAAACAAAGCTGATACAAGTAAGGGGAAGGGCTCCAGCTTTTCCTAACTGAAGATTAGATTCTGCTCTGAGTTTTTGCCAATTTCTGCTCTGATATCCATTAATAATGTTATGTTGGGCTGTGTTTCTAAGTCAACAAAACAAAGTCGTTTCTAACTGATCAAACAAGAAAACGTTTGTTTTACAACCCTCAGGATCTAAAGCAGCGCCTGGGCCACAGACTTCAGCTCACGGACTTACTAATAAAACCTGTGCAGAGAATTATGAAATACCAGCTGTTACTAAAGGTAAAGTGATGCTGAGATGAAAGATTCAATATATGTACTAGCAGATATGTTTCCTTTTTTTTTAAATATTGCCAATTCTTCTCCACCCTCCTCCCAAATAGAACCCAGATTTGAGAGTAATGTCATGTGATTCTTTCCTGAGCATATTCAGATAGTCAGGAAAATTGCAGTAAATAGCTTGGGCAGAACTTCCCTTTCTCTTCTAACGTTAAAAGACCAAATGATCTCAAGTCAGTGACATGGAGATGTTTAAAACTTGTACCAGTGTCATATGAACGTGGGAGGGATCTCCCAACTGTTCTCAGAGCTAAATGTGATATGAGTTGTCGGAACTCATCCCAACTTTTCCATCTACATCTGCAACCATCTTAATATCATGTATGTGTTTACTGAAGAGTAACCCCGTGTATCATGGAGTTAATTGCCTTAATATACATGTTCTTGTAAGAGCTAAGTCAAAATAGTGAATAAATCTTAAAAATTAAGGGGGGGCAAGCACTGCAGCAAGAAGTTTTAAAAAGAAAAAATTTTTTGTGTCTTCTGCGGTCTGTCATTCTCAGAGGATAGCAAATTCAGATTTTCTAGGATTTTTCTCTTTGCTGATTAATGAGAAAATAACATTTTTTTTTTTTTTTTTTCCTTTTTCAGGACTTCCTCAAATATTCTAAGAAAGCTAATCTTGACACAACTGAGCTAGAGGTACTTGAGACTTTTTCTCTTTACTCTGAACTTCTTGTCTTGATAGAGTCTTGAGAATGTGATTATAAGTGTTTACTTCTCACATTTCTGTTCTAAAGCAACCATATCAAATGAAACTGAATCTTAGGCTGCTAACTCATTTGGAAAATAAAGCTTTGACTTTTTGTTTGTCTTGAACAGAGAGCTGTAGAGGTCATGTGTATAGTACCAAAACGGTGTAATGACATGATGAATGTTGGTCGCCTGCAAGGATTTGATGTAAGTTGCCTGAGGCTTTGCTTAGAGGTCTTGTCGGGTTCTCTAGAGATTAACCATTGATATTGTGGAGAGAAATGAGGTACGGTGCTCCCTCACTATCCAGTTAGCTGGTGCAAAAAACAGTGAATGAAAAATTAAGTATTAGCCCTGCCAAGGACTTTCCTAGGAAACTTCACCTGTTGGGTCAGTCAGACTTGCTAAGTCCTACAAAATCTAGAAAGCACTGATGTTACTGCAATTCCCCTATTGACTAACGACTTGCAAAATAGTGAAGAATCAGTTATTAACAGGTGAGCAGACCATAGTCACACGTTCAACTTGCAAAGTCTTTCCTGGTCTGTGATGCAGGCATGAACTTGAATTCTTCCCCTTTTCTGCACCCTGGAAGACATTGGAAGAATATATGAGTTACTGCAAGAGTTATTGAGAATAGAGAGGTGAAAGCCTTCATGTTCCAACCCTCAAACTGCAGGATGAATTGAAAAGGGTGGAGCAGGTTTTTTTCCTCGATGATGCTTGAGAAAGGGCTCAAGAATAGTTTGTGTACAGGAGGATCAATTAATATACAGTGGTCGATGACGCTCAGAAATTGGTAGATACCCAAAGCCGTTTTGTCTCAAAAAGATTGACTGGAGAAAGAAATGAAGAACTGCACTGAATGTTGTTTCTGCTTGTCTCTGTGTTTAGGGTAAAATTGTAGCCCAGGGTAAGCTCCTGCTCCAGGACACCTTCTTGGTTACAGATCAGGACACGGGACTTCTGCCACGCTGCAAGGAGAGACGGGTCTTCCTCTTTGAGCAGATTGTCATTTTCAGTGAGCTGCTGGATAAAAAGAAAGGTTTCTCCATGCCTGGCTTCTTGTTTAAAAACAGTATCAAGGTAACTTTTGTGTGTGAGTCTTTGCGTCCCCCTGCACAAACTCTCTGCTAAGGTAACTTTTTCCATGTGGAGTCCCCAGTGACATCTAGATGTGCCATCACAAAGCACAGCGAGGTGTCAGTCATTGCCTGAAATTACTTCCTTCTGAATTTGTGCTCACTCCGATGCCTGGAAATCTTTGGATCCCAGCATACTGATGCTTCCCACATGAAGCATACCAAAATGGGGGTTCTCGTACAAAGCTGGATGAGCATTCAGAAAGAGTTTAGTCTTCAGCTCTGTGCCGTGCATACACAGCATCGTAAAGCCATTGCAAATAAAGATAATAACTGTGTATATCTTCTTTTGAGTTTCAGGTAAAATCAGTCCAGATGTGTAGGTAACATTTCTCAGTGCCACCTTCTTAGACATGTCAGTTCTTCCTCGAGCAAAAAGCATTCACCTCCACTTCTAGCTTTCACTGAAACATAAACTGATGATATTAGGGCTCATTAGCTCTCCTCATGAGGTGTTTTGAGTGGACCCTGCTTCATTTAATTCCCCTGCTAGCTGAAGGTCCTGTTCCGAGGCATTGCTGCCACAGCTGCAGCAGAAACCTGCAGTGTGGGCCGGTGGTGGCTCAGAGTTTTAAGTAGCATGAAGGGAAAGAGGGGGTTGATGGAGAACACCGAGCTGCACTGACCAGCTGGAGATTGTCCAGGCACAGGAAGATGTACATTCATTCTTAGATTCCTGTAATCCTTCAAGGTATTAATTTAGCAAAAGAAGGAACGGTCATTATTTGAAGATCTTACTCTGAGCTCCTAAATAGGAGATTTTAGTGGTACGTTTTTCCTAAAATACATGAAGTAAATTCTTTTCTTGTTTTCTTTTTTTCTGCTTTTTTAATGAAGGTGAGCTGCCTTTCCCTGGAGGAAAATGTGGACAACGATCCATGTAAATTTGCACTAACATCAAGAACGGGCGATGTCACGGAGACCTTTATTTTGCATTCTGCTAGTCCAGGAGTCCGCCAGTTATGGATCCATGAAATTAACCAAATTTTGGAAAACCAGCGCAACTTTTTAAATGGTAAATTATTTCTTCTCCCAGAAAGTTCATAATTGAACAACTTCTCTCTCATCTGTTGTTTCTTGGCTTTGAAATAACATGCAAGTTTCCTTTTTCATGAGCTAATACAGAACAGTTGGGGGATACGTGCTGCATTTCTGCCTCAGAACAGATGCTAGCGTTTATTCTAAGAGCAGTACTCTGAATTTACATGGTGTCCTTTTGGTGAAATTTTCCAAATGTTTTGTAGGAGTGAATCCGTTGAGGTGGAGTGTTAGCATACTCCTTTTAAGCAAATGCAAGCCTTTAAAGGCTAAATGCTAAAAGCATCTATTCGGAATACGTTTTACGTTATTTTGATGGCAATTGTTATCACATCTTACTGTGGCAGCAATGTTCAGATTCTGCAGGGGAAAAGTAGAAGATTATAGTGTCTGCTGTGACACCAGAAGGTTCTTGCTGTACTTTTTTTATCGATTGGTTGTTGCCCCAATCTAGATTTTTTGGTTTTTTTTTTTCCTTTTTTAAAAAAATGTTGTAATGGATGGAACGAGCTGAGAGTTTGGAGTCACACCTGTTTCTTCCCAGCGTGGCTGCTGAAAGACAATGTGATTCTAAAGGAAAACCTTTCTCCCTGGTTTCAGATTTTTCATCTTTAATAGAGGTACCTATAGCAGGTCGCGAAGGTGTGATGTAGAGAAATGACTTGAGAGCTATGGCACAACCATCATTGCTAGGGGAATTTATCTTACTTGAGCAGCACTCCCCTTTTGCCGGTAAAGATGCCTGTTTTAAACTCTTCCTGTTCCCTCTCCTGCCCTCCTTTTCCCTCATCGCCTCCCCTCATTGCAGCCTTGACGTCCCCCATCGAGTACCAGAGGAACCACAGCAGTGGTGGAGGTGGCAGCGGGAGCAGCAGCGGTAACAGCAGCGGCCCCAGCAGCTGCAGTGGCATCCCCAGCTCCAGCCGGAGCCGGCCATCCCGGATCCCCCAGCCTGTCAGACACCATTCCCCAGTCCTGGTCTCCTCTGCAGCCTCGGCCCAAGCAGAGGCAGACAAGATGTCAGGTATGTCCTTTCACAATCTCTCCCTGCCACACTACAACACCACCTCCTTAGAAACTGGCCTGAGCCAGCCAGACAGGCACCCTCCCAGTGCAGAACCGGATGGTCCTCAGAGAGAAACTGAGCAGATTCCCAAGATGAAAGTTATTGAAAGTCCCAGGAAGACAGCGGGGACCATTTCTGGCTCAGCTGATGGAGCCCAGAAAGACTCACGTGGAAGCACAGAGGACAGTCGCTCCAGAAACAGCATAGGATCACTGACACTTGGGAAGCCAAGGCCAGGAGCCATCTCACCAATGAACTCTCCTCTCTCCACGACTTTCCCTTCTCCTTTTGGCAAGGAAACCTTTCCACCCAGCAGCCCCCTGCAGAAGGGCTCCTTTTGGAGCTCCATCCCAGCATCCCCTGCCAGCCGCCCTGGCTCCTTCACTTTCCCTGGGGACAGTGACTCCCTGCAGCGGCAGGTCCACCGCCACTCTTCACACAGCAAGGACACAGACCGCATGAGCACATGCTCCTCGACCAGCGAGCAGTCAGTTCACTCCACCCAGAGTAATGGGGTAAGAGCGGAGCACCTCTGTCCTGCGAGCTCTTCTTAAAACAAAACCTTCCCATGCTCCCTTTCCGTGCGTTTGCCATCACTCTCCGTACTAACTTCTGGCTCTCTGGTGCTGTACTGCTCTGAAATAATCAACTGTTCAGATCTCTTCTGCACATTTTAAAAAAAAAAAAAAGCCAAAATTGTCTACCTCTCTGTGTGTGTATACATACAGCCATGGATATGTATACAGACACAAAAGCAACCGCTAACACTAGATGCGATTCCTGCCTCTGCTGAAAACTGTAGATCACTGGGCTGATACTAACTCGCTCTCCTTGCTTTCTTCGTCTCTAATTTGAAGGCGCATGATTAACATGCTGAAGTGTGGCAGCCAGAGCACCTTCGGGGTACGCATTGCAGCCAGCACTTTAAATCTGACTTCAAGATTTTGGCAGATGGCCTTGGGGCTTGTTTTTCCCTTTCATGCATAAATCCGCCACCGTTGTCCTGTTGAGGTTTAACTTCATGGAGACATCTGCAGTAAGCTCCCTGGGATGCTTGATTTTTATTTTTTATTAATTTTTTGGTTTTTCCTCCCCCTCCCCTCCTTTCAGCCTTAGTTGATGTACAACGCTCTCTTAAATCCCGTGTCTGATCAAGGAGGCTTCCTTCAACCCAGTCAAAACTGAAATAGCTAAAATAATTCTCCTTCTACTACAACCAAAACCAAATAGCGGCTCCACTTGTCTTTTCTGCTTTGTAAGAAGAACTGGTTTTAGGGCATCTGGAGATTTCAACCTCTTAGTGTACACTTGGTATGTTTGTGTGGAAAGCTGGGGCATCAACAGAGTCCACACCCTCTCTAATACTGTCCAGCGGGAGACGCAATGCAGCAGTCACAGGGCATGTGCGAATGTACCGCCAAAGGTGGAAGGCACTTGCCACAGGTGTGGGTGCCTTTCAGTTTTAAAAGCTCGCCTTTGATTTTTTTTCTCTCTCACTAAGTGTTGTGTTCACAAACGTTTGTTTTCCCACTCTTTCACCAATAGTGTGCTGTACCGATTTTGCCAGCCGCCTAACTTGCCGGACCTTTTTTAAACGCATGTGTTTATCTGTATAGAACCGTTTAACACACAGAGCTTTCCTGACTTCTTAGTTCTTACACTTACTTTTATAATAGCTTCAGAAGAAAAAAATTTGCTTTGCATGTGTCGTATTTTTATCCCGATCTTCCTTCAGCTTTCCATTTGGTTTAGCTCTGTCTTGTGTTTATCTTCAGTCTAGCAAAATGTGATGATGATGATGATGATGATATAATATCTGGGGTATAATATTTGAGTATTTTGCAATTCCTGCACAGTATGTGAGTCAAGACAGTGGTACTTTTTATATACAGAGGAAAATTCCAGAATGTTGATTGATATCGTTCCATTAAAAATAGAGAGAGGGAAAGTTGGGATGGCACCCAGTTCAAAACATTTGATTTTTGATACTATCTCAGCAAAGACACCGTTGCTTGTTTGTATCTTACTGTAAAGCATAATGCCTGAATGCATGCCTTCTGCTTCACAACTAAGCTTCTTTTAGTTTGGTGATTGAGATCAGTCATAGTTCTTCATTTACAAACCTCATTTCTAGACCATATTTAGCAGGATTCCACACCACATTCAACAGGCTAGAGAAAAGGGGGTTTGCAGGTTTATTTTGTGTGTATTTACATGCACATATGGCTAAGGTTGGTTACTGACGGAAAAGTTACTTCTAAGAAGAAGAAAAAGGAATTGCTTTTGCTAGTATTTCAGGAATATGGGAGGAATTTTTTCTGTTTTGATTTTTCAATCCTCCCCTAATCCCATAATTGAGGTCAGTGACGACCAGCAGAACTTGCAGTAGAAAAACGTTAACTGGGCAAGAATAATTGCTTCCTTGCAAGGCGAAAGAAAAGGCCATCTTTCTGTGGTGAGAATAAATTCTGGTATAAACACACTCACAAGAACGTTTGTCACGTAGTAGTTACCAGGCACTTGTTTATTTAACAGATTCATCTGTCCTTGTTGAAAATAAGAAATATTCGGGGTTTAGTGTGATCCTTCAAGACTCAACTATTAAAAAGAAATGTTAGGTTACAGGAAGGTCAGTCCTGCACTTCTACAAACTCTACTGCGTGCAAAGGAACAGTGAGTTCAGGAATAGTGACTGGGGAAGGGTTTGGGGCTTTGGTTGATTTTGTAATTTCAGCCTTCCCTTCGTCTCACCCTATAAGTCTAACAAAAGCAACTTTCTCGGAGTAGACTTGTCTTTCTAGCTAAAAGAATCTGGCAAGTTGCAATCTTAATTTAAACAATGACTGAGAATGAGTCTGGCTTTTTGGTTCTGCTGTTCCCAGTTTGCCTGAATCATGGGAAAGTGCTTGCTAATACAAAAGACCATCTAGACAGTTCTCTGAGCCAGGCAAAATTAATTCTACCACTGGAAATGCGGCATCTGGAATCAGCATAAATATCCTTTAGTAGAGGTACAATCCAGGATGAGATCCCACTCTCTGAGACAGCATTACCTTGATAGGGGGGAAAAAAACAGAATAGATTTTGATCCATTTGAATAAAATAGTCCAGCTGGAATGAAGTGTACAGGCTCACTGGAAACCCAAGCATCAGTGTGCTGAACATGCTCTGAATGAGTTAATCTGAGGCTGTTTCTTTCCAAATGTCTTGGTTTCTTAGCCAAAGCACTCATGGGGAAGTGCAGGCACCCAGAGGTAGAGTGACCTGTTCAAGACCATTACCAGACTGGAAGAGAGAACGTGTTTTTCAGGGCTCGTGGTGTCCCTTGCTCTCCAGTGATCCCTGCTGCATCTTCTCAGTGGTCAGGGGAGAAATAGCGGACAGTTTAGAGGAAAAAAAACAAAAAGGTGACACCTTTTTAAACGTAGCTGCTGAGCTTTGCACTCACTGCTAGCACATATATGGCACCAAGATGTAGGTATACTGTACAAGTGATGGTATCCTCCAGCTACAGCTGGGTACTGATCCCCTTCTTCAGCTCAGCTACTGAATCAATAGTGAGCCCTCACTGGTAGGGACCTGAAACAGTTTGAAATAAGCACAGAGACAAAACACACAGGGGGACAGCATCATGCCACGTCATTAATAGCCTATTTGCTTTGGTTCTAACCTGTTTCAATTAAAAATACCCTATTTCAGGGAATGGGTTGCCTAGTCTGATAATAGATGGCCGTTTATTAAACCTCAATGTGTGCAAATGGACAAAGTGACACTTACTCTTAAAAAATAATAATTGCCAGTGAATTCATGGCCAGGAGAAAAAACTTTTTGTTCTGAAATGTACACCTGATCAGCCATAATTAGCTTTTGGCAAATGCTGGGTGGGGAAATGGACAACATTCAGGAGCACGGATTGGAAGTGTATGATAAACAGCCAACATTCAGCTCTCAGTCACTAATCAGTTAGAAGTCAGATTTCCAGCTTTTTCCAGCTCAGTGGGCCTATTTTGCCCAAGAAATCAATAATTTCTCATTTCAGTAATTTACCTCATCGTGCGCATTTACAGGAATAAACCCGATTATGCAGATTCAACCAGGGACACGCCTTGTGAGTTTGAGACACACTTTGAAAAGCCTCTTTTGTTCTTTTGGACCTTTACGTGCAGAAGGCTGGTGTCTGGCAATTGACAAATAGTGCTATGAAAGCCTGTATGTATTTTTTTTGTTGTTGGAATTTCCAGAGTTTGAGGTAATGATTACGATTTTGAAACTGCAGCTGTAAGACCGTGAGTATGTATTCAGTGTATGGGCCTGAAAGGAAGACTAGTCAAGATCTGTGTATAAACTGGGTCTTAGTTAAAGGAAGCAGTGGGAATAAATTCCTGCAGCAGCTCTACGTGAAGGTATTCAAAGATCAGACCCATTTGCACAAGATACATAGGCGCAGGCAGCTCTTTTCTTACCTGAAGCTTAAGTTTTGTGGATTGTGCAGGTAACGTAGTGGGCTGAGAGCAGCCTGTCTTCTTCATGAACTTTAAACTCGATCCTTTTGTTCCCCCCCCCCCTTTTTCTGCTTCCACTTGACGCTTGCAGAGTGAAAGTAGCAGCAGTAGCAATATCTCCACCATGCTGGTGACACACGATTACACGGCAGTGAAGGAGGATGAGATAAATGTCTACCAAGGAGAGGTCGTGCAGATCCTAGCCAGCAACCAACAGAACATGTTTTTGGTGTTCAGAGCCGCCACTGATCAGTGCCCCGCAGCCGAGGGCTGGATTCCCGGCTATGTCTTGGGGCACACCAGTGCAGTCATCATTGACAACCCTGATGGAACCATCAAGTGAGTACTTGGATGTGTGTGGAAGGGGAGGAAAAGCTTCCAATTTAGACAAGGCTTTTCAACCAAAAGTTGACGAGATCTTTGAGAAATAAATGCACATAAATGAGAAATAAATGAACTTAACGTTACGGGAGATTTAGATTAGATATTAGAAAGAAATTCTTTGGTGTGAGGGTGGTGAGGCACTTGAACAGGCTGCCCAGAGAAGCTGTGGCTGCCCCATCCCTGGAGGGGTTCAAGGCCAGGCTGGATGGGGCTTGGAGCAACCTTGTGTGGCGGGAGGTGTCCCTGCCCAGAGCAAGGGGTTTGGAACTCCATGATCTTGAAGGTCCCTTCCAGCTCTAACCATTCTGTGATTCTATAAAGTACTATAAAGATGAGTACTTGAAAGGTCCCTTAGCAAACTTCAAAATACAAGCTAGTAAGAAAAAGCCTAGAAGCATATATTCTTTCTAAAAAAGCTGTGGTAGTGCAATCTTCTGGGAAAGATGATCAAAGAATACCTGATACAAAAGCAGCAATAGCTTTATTTAATAAAAGAAGTTATCAGGCTAGACATCTTTGTTAAGGACAGCATTGAAACAAGATTTCAGATTTCCTAGACTTCAACTTTGAGCCAGAAACCTATTGAAAATGACTGGTTGTGCTAGGAAGATCTTTCTAAAATCAGCAACGGGAGATAGTGCTTAGCACTGGAGCACTGGAGCACTGGAGCGCTTTACATAAAGCTTCTATTTGGTATTTTATATGAATTTCAGGCTGTATTTGATACGAATTTCATACTTGTCATTGCTCAGTTTGATTGACAGTTTGTATTTTCATAAAGAAGGTTTAACATTGGAGCAATGATTTTAAAGAAATCGTGAACTACAGACTAATCTTGCTAGCTTGCTTACAGTTTTAACCAAGGGTAGCATCTCTTACGGAGTACTTAATGTATTTCAGTCAATATACTTTAGTACAATGAAATAACATTTTGACATGCTTTTCCGATGCTATTTGAAATTAGGTAGTGTAACATACATAACATGGAGTTGTAAAACTGATCAAAGCTTAATGGTCTGTGTTCAGGAAGTCAACGTCTTGGCACACAGCACTCCGTTTAAGGAAGAAATCTGAGAAAAAAGATAAAGACGGCAAAAGGGAAGGCAAGCTAGAAAATGGTTACCGCAAATCCCGAGAAGGACTTGCCAACAAGGTTTCTGTAAAGGTACGTGTTACAAAGATGTAGTAGTTTCAAAAAGAGTTTGCCTTGCTATTTCTTTAAAAGTAGTTTCTAGCATAATTTCATTCTAGCATAATTAGGGGTGACAGTGGTGTAAATGGACAGTGTTTGCCAAATGTGAAAATAGGAAGATGTAATCTTTGAGTCTGCAAGCGTGATACAGCTTAAAGATACTGCAGAGAGAGTAGAGTGTTTATCAGGACATTAATTCTTTAATTTCTCCTTTCCAGCTTCTCAACCCCAATTACATTTATGATGGTAAGTTGCTTCACTTTTTAAATGTTGCAGTAAATATAGTTTGGTTAAAACGTTCTTTACTGGTTTTTTAGATTTGCTCAGTAGGAATTATGTAAGGAACTCAGTGTTTTCTATCAAAATACACACAGGCCCTTTTTTGGATAAGGGAGACAGTTCATGAAATAATCATGGTTGTTTTTTTTTTTTAAGATGCAAGGAGCACATTTTTGTTCACTAGTCCAAAACAACTTAAAACACGAGGACCCTATGACATGTTCTGTATGAAGGCTGTGTGGAAGTTGGGTCTTGCTGAATTTGCTCCAGTTGGAGCTGCTTCGTTTTTAACCTTGCATCCTAGGAAACACTCAGGGCCTTTCCAGTGCAGAGGCTGATCAGACAAAGATAGTGGCTGTCTGGATTCAGAGCCAAGCTGGGTTTTTATTTTACTACACAGGACCAAACTTGTTGAGATATACCTGTGAAAAAGGGAAACCACTACAGTGCCTTAATGGACGAGTGAGGTGTTTTGTCTTACCTTTTGCAAGGGATTTTTGCAAAGATAGCCTAGCTGAGCTTATCCTTCAGTACTTTTCCCTGTAGCTTTCCTCAGCTTGCCATGCACAGGGTGTGTGTTTCACTGTGGTAGGCTTCCAAGTTCACAGAGAAAAAATTTACTGGCTCTGGATACCACCAGCAAGTGGCCAAACCATGAGTGTGCTCCAAGTGTAGAGGGACAGGTACACTGTGGAAATGTGAAGTACCATACTGCTTTGTCTAATAAAAAACAGAGAGTGCAAAGAATAGAGAAGCAAATTCATTAAGTTCAATTGACTTAATGCCATTAATTTTCTTTTTACAGTTCCCCCCGAGTTTATAATACCATTGAGTGAGGTAACATGTGAGACAGGAGAGACCATCGTGCTTAGGTGTAAAGTCTGTGGTCGCCCCAAGGCTTCAGTTACTTGGAAGGGTCCTGATCATAACACGCTGAGCAATGACGGTCATCACAGCATTTCCTACAGGTACACCAATTTGTCTGATGTTCAACAGAAACTGCTCAAACTGTTATGTTTCCCGTTCACACCCTTGGCGCAGGGTAGGGTTGCCCTCAGGCAGAAATATTTCTGAGGTTTTCTGGAGATGTTGCATATGTACAGCTGGGGTACCCAAATGTCTCATTCAGCTGATTTTTAAAAACAAGAGAAAATTCAGCTGGTGTTTCTGATTAGTTATTGCAGAAGCCGTTGTGATTCTGTGACACTGACCTAGTGCTTGAACCAAAGCCTTGTGTTATGACATGCCAGCGCTGTGATGTGCCCTCCTGCCAATCCCTTTTTTCCATGAGCAACATACCATATTTTTGGAGGAAAATGACTGTTTTCAGATCACACTACAGTATTTTGCAAAGGAAAGCTTCTGGTTCCTCCTGACATGTCACTGTCTTTATTGCTGAAGCACAGAAATGAACATTTTTGTCTGTTTTTAGCTTTGCTCTGGTAGAACCTAACAAGCTAACTGGTATTTCAGAAACCTGGTTAATAAGAGAAAATGCTGCATTTTGGATTGTGAAGCTGCACATTAGAAGAGGCTTTTCTCTAAAAAAGCGTTCTTTTATATACAGAAAATGTTGTTTGTTGAGTAACTTGACTGTGAAGAAACGTCTTAGGAATTATATATATTCTCATTTCAGAATGTAGGGTTTTCTTTGCGAAAACTTGCTCATTAATAGATAGATGAGTATGTCATCTTCTTAGAAATTCTGTGATATAGCCCATCTTACCTGCAAACTTGATAGCATGTTTTACTGTTCTTTTTTTACCCCCTACTACTGCTGCTTTTTCCTTTTCATTGGGTACATTTTTTATTGAAGGGGAGACAGAAGCATTGTGGCTGCCTTGCTACTGCATCCAGGGCTGATGTGAGATTAGTTAAGACTTAGATTCACTAGGTTTAATTCACTGTGGTTTATTGCTGTTACAGAATTATATCCAGTAAATCATGCTGGCTGTGGCTGACAGATTTTTTTAGAAAGAGTTCATAATATTTCTCATTCTGCAGCCTCCGTCTCTCTCTGGACTAACATTAACAGTATCGACCTAACTTTGTCTGATTTTCCATAACTTAAGGTCTGCAAAATGAGCATGAAGTTAACGTTTGCCGTTGTGTTTCCCAGTGACTTAGGAGAGGCTTCACTGAAAATCATTGGAGTGACTGCAGAAGACGATGGTATCTATACATGTATAGCTGCAAACGACATGGGTTCGGTTTCATCTTCCGCCAGTCTACGAGTTTTAGGTAGGCCTGTCTCTCTGTTTCATTTGTTTTTAGTGTAATTATATTCGAAGTGTCTGGTACTCGTAGTGCAGCAAAAAGAAAACCTCAACTCTTGGGCATCCCTCTGTTAAAGGAGTATTGTAACAAACCTTTCCATCTGTGTTAATGACTTGTTTCAGCAGGAGTAGATGCACTTTTGGGATGTCAACAGGCATTCGCCTTGTCTGTCAATACTAGTTCAAACATGCTAAAAATAGGATTTTATCACCTGCATTCTGAGTTTAGTCTCAATGAACATTACTGTGCTAGCGTGTCATTTCTGAAGTGTACAGATAAGAAAAAAATAGTGTTGCTTTTTATTTTAATATGCCCCTTTGCTTCAATTGTAAAGCCATAGCACTTAAGAGAACATGTAACTACTTGTCTTTGCATCATAGTTCTACACTTACTTTAGGTACTGAAATAATATTTGAGATAACATGAATGTTTGTGAGAGCACAAAAAAGGCAACCTGCAAAGATGAAAAATGCCTGGGTTTTGGGGGCAGACAAGAAAGTTAAAAAATTTTTTTTTACTTGATGTGTTTGATAGCATAGTGATGCTTCAGTGTGTGTTTGTGCATTCAGTTATTCCTCTCTTTAATGTTCAGTATCCTCGATTTTTAGAACAAGTGAAAACACAGGGAGACAGCAGGATAGCAGGCTTTCTTCTGTGCCCTTGGAAACAATCGATGCTGTCTTGGTCCTTTATTCTGTTGGGAGGCCCATACATTTATCCGTTGCTCAGAATTCATTCATTCATTAAACCATTCACTTTAGATGAAAGGGCTCTGTTTTAAATTGACTCATATAAAAGAAAATAAGATATGAAGTGCTGTACATACAGCTGATAATGGGGATCTGTACAGTTGTCCCGAACCTCTCCAAAATACCTTCTTTCTTCCCTTTTTTCAAAAAAACCCAAAACCTTTAGCATTTTCCTGGCATGTTGAAACCAGATTGAAAGGTGTATCCTTTCCAAAACCTCATCAGAAATTTTTTGGGGCTTATAATCAGTGCTGCCACTTCAAGCTCTGCCTGTTGACAGCCACAGTTAGTGCCATGCTGACAGCACATTGAGCTGGTGATTATTCTGGCACTTCCCTGCTCACTGATGCAAGCCAGCCAGTAGTTAAGCCCTAGAATGGATGTGTTGCAATATATAAAAGAGACAGAAAATTAGATTTTGGTCTTTCCACTAATGTTTCCTGAAAAATTGAAGGGGTTTTTTTCAGGTAGCTGAAAGTCAGATCACGGTTTTTTTCCCCCCCAGTGGCAGATGTATTGTTAATAATGAGACATAACCTAAGATACCTGTTCTTTTTCCTGTTTCCTTCAATTTGTCGAGGTTGCTTACTCCTGTACGGACAATTCCCATTGCACCTGAATTAGTTCCACTACAGAATTTGTTCTGCTGCATTGCCCGGGCTGCTTTTTGTGTAATCCAGTTTGTCTTGCTGCCACCCTGTGTCATCTGGGGATTAACAGGACAGCATGATTCTGCTGATAGTATCTCAGCCAAGGAAGCTTTCTCGTCAGGGGAGTAAAAAACACTTGATGGACAAGAATCAATGTGAAACTGTGTGCTCTAAAAAACAGTGAGTTCCTTGAGGACGTGACTAGTGTCCTTCCTACAGGAGTCCAAAGCTGTGATTTCACCAGAATCAGTCACAGAAGTCTTCTAGACTCAACTACTGTTTTTCAGCCATAGTCTTTGGTCTTACTGACCTTGTCCAAAAGCGTTCGCTTTTCAATCAAAGCTAAACAAGAATTTTGGTACGTCTTGGTTTCTCTGCAACTAAGCTCCAAAAGACAGTCAGCTGTATTTTGCTAGCCCTTCTACTCAGTCCTCCTAATACTTTCACAAAGAAGTTCTGGCCCCAGATTATCTGGAGCCATCCTAGCCTTCATTTTCCATAAGAGCAAAACAAAAACTCTAAGGCTGTAGCACAAAGTAAGGTTTCAACATCAAACTATGAAATCTTTTTTCAGTCCTCTGGACTTGAAGGACTTGCCATTTGGTTGTAGTCAATTCTTGTGCATAATCTTGTGCAAAGAGTGAAGAATGCTCTTTACCTTTTGTTGTTGTAGTGGTCTTTATAAACCATTGGTGAAGTAGTTGATTACAGAAATAATTCTCTTTCTGAGCTACAAGAGGATAGACAGTATGAGGCCATGAGTTGCTTTTTAATACAGACACGCTCAGATGCAAAAGAAAGATGATGGCCAGTCTGACTGAGGCAAATTCTTCCTGAAATCTATTCCCAAACTGGTTATGAAGTCCAAATATTTCTCCTTCTCAAAACATCTGAAAAAAAACCCATTGGTTATGATGACAACAGTTTAGTTCTGAGGAGTATCTGAATGTATTAAAATTTGGCCATGCTGTCCTTTTGTAGGTCCTGGAAGTGATGGGATCATGGTAATCTGGAAAGACAACTTTGATTCCCTCTACAGTGAAGTGGCTGAGCTTGGCAGGTGGGTTCTGTATGCTGATCTCCAAAGCTACCTATGTCAAAATATTAACTTCTCTTTTTAAAAATGAAATTCTCTTTGAAAAGTTGTTATCATGAGCCTAAAAGGCTAGAATTGCATTGGATTAAATAAAAATGAGGAAGCAAAAATGTCACCAGCACTAGATGGCACTGCTTAAACAGAACGTATTTAGGCTGAAGTGGTATCTTGGATTAAGGGATTATTATTTTTATAAGAATGCCTTACAGTGACTGATGCTACTTCTGTAGTGAAACTCTCCTAAACCTTTTTTGTTTAAGGATGGAAGTTACAGACAAAAAAAATAAAAAAGTCTGAAAATGGGCAAAGTCCATATATATAAGCAGAATTATACATTTGTCCAACTTAATGTTTCAGCCTTTGAAAGCTGGATACTTCTCTGGCTTGAGTTCTCTGCAATGCAATGGAACAGATGTCTATCAGGAGATAATTATTTATAATTATAATATACAGCCACATTTTGCAGAAGATCCATGCAGTGCTAATTGTTGTTTGTGTCCAGAAACTGCTCTGTAGGGGTAGTGCATTAGAGATCTAAATTTAGATCTCTCTCAGGGTATCTTTCAAGGTAAAGGTATGTCCTTAGTGCATCTCTCACTTAATTCTTTCCTTTCAATGTTGTGTTCCAGGGGCAGATTTTCTGTCGTTAAGAAGTGTGACCAGAAGGGAACCAAGCGAGCAGTAGCCACTAAGTTTGTGAATAAGAAGTTGATGAAGCGAGACCAGGTTACCCATGAACTTGGAGTCATGCAGAATCTCCAGCATCCCCAGCTCATTGGCCTTCTCGATACCTTTGAGACCTCCACCAACTACATACTAGTGTTAGAAATGTGCGTAGTCTCTAACGTTGTCTGTAAAATGCAATCCCTGTGCTGACTTTCTGGGGCATTGGTAGTGGTTTATGAATAAAGAACTTTAAGATTTCATAGAATTTTGAATATACCTAAGTAAAATATTTGTTGTATGATGCTGTTATTTAAAATGGTGACTTCATTACTTGGAAGGATAGAAGCTGAGATATTTGGATGATTATCTTAGTCTGAAGGTCCAGGAATTATTTTATATCAAGTGGTTGAACAGGTGAGCTAGAAATGTTATGATCTGGTAGCTTGATAACAGATTTCCTCTTCATACCCTAGTCCTCTGTCTTTCAGGTGCTGCAGGCTACAGTTACTCCTGTTAAGTTTTTCTTTCTGTTCTGATCTATGGATTAATCCAAAAATATAACTCTCATGATTCCAATAGGGCTGACCAGGGTCGCCTTCTAGACTATGTCGTGCGATGGGGAAACCTCACAGAAGGGAAGATCAGACTCTACCTGGGAGAGATTCTGGAAGCTGTGCAGTATCTTCACAACTGCAGAATAGCCCATTTGGACCTAAAGGTGAGGAGTGACTGGGGATCCTGGTGGTGTGTGCCGTTTCAGGCATAAAACCCTTCCTCTCCTAGGAAACATGCAGCTGTGAACATAGAAATATGATTTGCTTGAGACTGTATGAAGGGTACAGGTCAGAGCTGTGAGGTCCTTTCTGCTGGAAATAATGGTGGGCAGGGACAGTTTTGTTTGGGTTTTATTTATTTATTCATTTGTTCATTTGCTTTCTGAGAAACCTGCAGCAGGAATCCATTTCTTTCTCAAGAAGCGTGGAGTTTATTGTGAGAGACTGCTTTTCTTCTGTTACTGCAAATCTGCTCCTCATCTTTGTATACTGAGGGCTGTGATATCTGTGTAAATGGCACCCCTTTAGGCCTCCTACCCTTTGAATTTTACTTGAGCCACAAGAATTCGATGCATTCTAGTAGGAAAAGCAATGTAAGAAGGTCTTAATGTGAATATTAATTAAAGACTTTTAACTTTTTTTTTTCCACCTGTATTTGAATAATAAGGAATTTTACCACTGACAGCTCATCTTTATATCCAAATGGGTGTCATAGTGATAAAAAGCACAAAGAGGCTGTATCTTCCCTTCTCGAGCTTCTCTTTTCCTCTTTTCTCTGGTCCTGCATATCATAGAAACCCAAAATGTAATATTTTTTTAGTGCTATATGGAGTTCACCAGTACTTTTTCCAATCTCAGTGTACGTACAGATGAACTAATTAAAAACTAGCTGTAGGTAAGTCACTCCTATTTCGCTAAGATCCCAAGCTAGAGCAGCAGTAGCTTCAGACATAAAACCATAAAGGTAATTCCACTTCCAGCTCACCAAGAGTGGGGCAGTTCTCTTGAAGCCATGCGCATCCAGCGGGATCTTTGGCTCATGACAGTACTTGACCTCCATCTGTACAGTTGTGTTAGATTTAAGAATCACCAAGTCAACTGAATTCTGTTGAAAGCATCATGAAGATTCTGACATGGTCTTACATGCAAGGGGTTTGTTGTTTCCCTGTCATAAAGCCAATAGAGCAGTTGCTTTACTCACATTCTTATAATTGCTGTTCTTTAAGCTTACATTCCCAAACACGGGTTCTTGTGAAACTTTGCAGAGCTGCTGTTGAGAACATCCGCAGTATTATCTGGCAGAGCTATATTTATTGCAGAAATTATTGGGCCAGCAGCTAAAACACATTCGTTGCATGCTGTAGTTGGCAAGAAACTGCCTGTTGATTGATCTGGGGGAAGCCTTGGTAGGACTGCCCAGGAGCTTTGGAGAGCTGGCCTTCAGCAGTAATCCTTGTAGCCTGCAGCTGTTTGCTGCATTCTTGAGCTGAGAGCATTGCCTGGCAATCAGTAATATTGGAGCATTAAATGTGCATTAATCTGACTTGAAAATAAGATATTCTAACTTTTATGTTTTTCTAGCCTGAAAATATTTTGGTGGACCAGAGTTCCACGAAGCCAACGATAAAACTGGCTGACTTTGGAGATGCAGTCCAGCTCAATACCACGTATTATATCCACCAGTTACTTGGAAACCCAGAGTTTGCAGCTCCTGAAATTATTCTTGGAAATCCTGTTTCCCTCACTTCAGATGTTTGGAGCATTGGAGTGCTCACCTATGTCCTTCTTAGTGGCGTCTCTCCTTTCTTGGATGAAAGTGTAGAGGAAACTTGCCTGAATATTTGCCGCTTAGACTTTAGTTTCCCAGATGACTACTTCAAGGGAGTTAGCCAGAAGGCCAAAGATTTTGTATGCTTCCTACTTCAGGATGACCCAGCGAAGCGTCCCTCAGCTGCACTGGCCCTCCAGGAGCAATGGCTGCAGCTGGGGAACGGCAAAAGTGCTGACAGCATTGACATATCCAGACTGACTTCGTTCATTGAGCGGCGAAAACACCAGAATGATGTTCGACCCATCCGTAGCATTAAAAACTTCTTACAGAGCAGGCTCTTGCCAAGAGTTTGACCTTGCCTGAAGTTCTCTCTCATTCTCTTTCACCTGCCAATATCAATCAGACTGGAGACAACGGACTCCTCTTGTCAATATCTGTCAATCAGACTGGAGATGACGGACTCCTCTTGCCAATATCTATCTATCAATCAGACTGGAGATGGGACTCCTCTCTGTCGATCAGCTATTGACTTGAATTTTGAGGAAAGCAAGCCCCGAGCCAAGCAGCTGCTAGCGAATGTGCGTGTGCAGAGGCACTGCGGAGCACTGGCGATGCAGGCTTCACTGGGGTGGAGGACGATGGCACTGAACTCTGCAAAAAAAAAAAGCAGTCACGAGTGATACAGTAACAGTATTTTATTCAGGTTTCTGCAAAAAAATTAAAATAAAATAATAAAAATAGTTTTTTTAATAAACAAGAGTTGAATTTTGCAAGTGAACTAAACTACCGTTTTCAAGATTTATTCGAGAAAGAAATGCCTATGTTCAAAGCACTGGTGTTACAGATGAAATCATGCTTGGAGAAGACTCACCAAGACAGCTGCCCTTGGCGTGGTCTCCATTTCTAACATCTGGTTTTCACTTGGTCCTAGAGCTTTCCAGTTGCCTCGCCTGTATGTATCTCACGTAGCACTGCACTGAGATCAGACTCTGCTTTTAAGTGCATCCAACCTCAAAGTTTTTGCATACAAATAGAATGAATCGTTTTGCTCTGATAAAATGTAGGCCTTACTTGTATATAGACTGTTACCTGCCTTCGGTCTGTAATTTTTGGGGTTGTTTTTGGTTTGTTTTTTTTCCCCCTCTTCCCCTTATCCTGTTTTTTTCCCTCCTTCCTAAATGGTGGTATACCACTGTGCGGGTCTTCAGTTTGGGTCAGTACTTGCTGTCCCCTTAGAAAAGGACTTTGGGTTGGTGCCCAGCTTGCCGACCCGATCGTCAAGCAGTATCCAGCAGGATGAAATACTGTAAATGCACTCATTTGGGATTTTATTTTCTTTCATATCATGTGCAATGTTGTGGCTTTAACATTTTATGCAACTATTTATGAGGACCTCTGTTGTAACTGTAATAAATATATAGAAAAAGCACATACTTAGTACGGTGAGCTTTATGATTTTTTTTTTGTCTGTGTGTTTGGGGTTTCTTCTGGGTGGGCAGGGGCGGGTGTGTTGTACCACACTGTCATTATTAGTTTAAGGTGAGGGTTAGCATAGAATTTAGACAAGACTAGTCAGTTTTAAGGATTGTTCAAAAAAAAAAAAAGAAAAGAAAAAAGATTCGTACCCCAAATCTCATACTGGTTCAGAAGTAGGGTAAATGCTTTTTAAAATATATTATTCTATTCAAAATGCCAAAGCCTGACTTTCCCAAAATCAGTCTCAACACTTACTACTTTTTAGAATTTTCAAATCTGTGTTTACTTCTTTCTGTGAAATGAACAAATGAATTTTGTGCTCTTTGGTGAAGAATGCATTCGGAAAGTAGTGGTCAGATGAGGAGAATCTGACACGTTATGTGATTGTCTTAGTAACTGTTTTTAAGGTTGAAGTTAATATTAAGTGAGCTATTTAAAAAGACAGAGATGCTTTTCTGTGCATCACGGAGTTTGTATGGGTGTGTTGTCATCTATGTTTGTGTGAAATGCCATGTTTAAAGAAACCAAGCCAACATCCCACAGTAGTTAGATAGATGGGTCTTAAGCCATAACCTAGCTTGGGTTAATTTTGAGCTTTGCGGCTTCCATTGTATTCTATTTATTCCTTTTTTGTTTGTTGTTTTTTGGGGTTTTTTTGTAAAGCTGTACAGAAACTTTTTAAAAGAAAACAACTGACTTCAAAACTGGATGTGTATTCGTACCAACCTCATATCATTATGTTTGTGTATTATTTTCCTTTATTGTTTTAGTTAAAGTTCTGCTTTATTTTGCATGTATATTTCTTTGTACAGTGACGTTACATGTTTACTCAGTATGTCGTGATGTAAATATTTTATTTTGCCATCAGTTATTTTGAAAAAAAAAATTAAAAATATTTGACATATTTGTCTGATCTCTTGCTTTAAGGAGTTTGAAAATTTAGGTTTGGTTATATTTGAATTGATCTGTATTTAAAAGGAGAAAAAAAAAAAGTACTTTTTTTTTTATCACCATAAAATTAATCTTAAATAGCAACGATGTATCTTTCCTTCATGCCTTGCAAAATAATATTTGCCTTTGCAAAGTGTTGAGTGCTTTGTAGTGTCATGACTGCTTTTATATGAAACATGCATAACTCTCTAACCGTGGAAATTCATTATAGTCTTTATTAGCTAGTAAATTTTGACCAGCAGAGTTTTCTGCCAGATGTTCCCATTTAAAGACCAGAGGGTCATATTTCAGTTTAATGTGGAACTGGGGGACAGATTTCCCACTTCTTTAAGGCGTTCTAGATTCGTTATGAAATGTTACTTTCAACCGTATAGACTTGGGTTTTGCAGCTGAACTCTGTTCGCGTCCTTTAAGGGATGAAGCAGAAAAGTTTTTCATGGTGTGTGTTTATCTCTCTCCCTTTTCTGCTGTCATTAATCCATTTGCAATTCAAAATGAATCAATCCGGAGTGTTTATGCTTGTCACTGCATTGTATCCGTGATGCTTTTCAACTCTTTTTTCCGCTATTACCTGTCAAGTGATGGAACAGTCCCTTTATTCCTCAGACAATTGAGAAACATTTTAGATTTAGATTGGATCTTAGGAAGAACTTCTTTGGTGTGAGGGTAGTGAGGCACTGGAACAGGTTGCCCAGAGGAGCTGTGGCTGCCCCATCCCTGGAGGGGTTCAAGGCCAGGCTGGATGGGGCTTGGAGCAACCTGGTGTGGTGGGAGGTGTCCCTGCCCAGGGCAGGGGGGTTGGAACTGGGTGATCTTGAAGGTCCCTTCCAACTCTAACCATTCTGTGATTCTATGATTTTACATTGCAAGAGACAGAGAATATTCAGGAAGGATGAACTGGCAATGATGAGCCACTGGAAGTTTTTTCATGACAGGGAAATAGATGGCAACATGCTTCATGGAAGATTTTGTGTCTTTTAAGTCCTCTAAAATATTTTTTTTCTTGACTTGAAGACACACTAAACTGCAGAGAAGTTTCCCATGTGCTTTACACAGAAATAATGCACCTTTAGGTGGTTTTAGTAGCAGAGATAGAATCATAGAATGGCTTTCCCTATGTGTATAGGCTCAGTAATTTCTCTGCTATAGGGATTCAGCTGCACAGGGAGGGAGGGAGGTAGAACCAGGTAAGACTGAGTTTCTGTATTTGTTTATACCAGCTCCAGGTATTCCGGTGGTTTTGTCACTGCTTTATCGCTCCCACAACTTGTGCATTTTTATTTTTTTTCTGAAATTAAATCTTGATGGAACTTGTATTGGAGAGTAACAGGATGGGGTTTGCATCTGTAGAGATTGTACTTCCAGCACTTTTTGCACATTCACATCTGCCCAGGTGGCCAAGACAAAAGGCAGGAGTGGAATGGTCTCTCATCACTGCAGAGGAGCTGGGGGCCACTGTTCTCTCTCCTTTCTAGCAAGCAAAGACACATGCCTGGTGGTCACCTCAGCATTCCCCAAGTAAATGGACTCAGTGGTCTTCTGTGTTATACCATAACACCAAGCATTGATATGAGAACAAGGGATCCCTATGTCAGGTTAGTGAAACAGGACCAAGAGCCTGAGGAGTAGGAGGAGAATATGCTTCTGTCATGATGTCTTTGTCCTCAGAGTAGGAACTCATATCACTTCTAATTCATTTCCCTTAGCCCTACCCAAAAAGCTTCGGAGGAGGAGGTGAAGGGGCAGTTGGCAGCTATTGAGAGGGGCAGTCTGATCTCCTATTTCACTGGTAATGTCAGGACAGCCAGCACCAAGCCTGCTAGTAATAAGCTCCCATCAACCAATCTATGCCTTCCAATAAAAAGCCAGTTTTCTATACTGGTTGTAGGTTAAGATGGTGAAATGCACTAGAGATTCGTCTGAGGTTTAATACATGAACTCTGAGCTATCATCAGGAAAAGCAATAATTGTGATGTTTTTGTTGTCTGATTGTCAAGAGCAGTAATCTAACAGCTGCTTTTTAAATGTTTTCTTAATACGTGCAATCTCTTGACTTTTGGAGGAACTTTTCATCCTTGTTGCTTGAGGAAATATGTAGATGAGATACCTGAGGCTGTATCAATGGCAGCGGATGAAGCTTCAGATTCCGTCATTTTTCCTCTGGTATTGGTATTGGTTCTTGTTGCTCCAAATTTCTGCATTTCTGAACAAAAAAATCTTCCATCCTAAGAGAATGAATATAGTGAACTACAGAAATGTTGTAACCTTCACACTAAAGCAATGCTTTTATATCTGCAAACAGCCCCCGAAAGGTACTCTGTCTATTACCACCCTGGGTATTCTTCTCTGTCATACTAAATGGTCTTCCTGACAAAATGATGGCTTTGCATCCCACGGATGAAAAGTCCATTAAGGATTACTTAATACCTAGTTACTGTTTTAGAATGGTAGTGGATCACTGATATCCACAACTTTGTGTAGCAACAGGTTCTGCAGTTGAACTCCACACTGTATGAAGAACCCACTGACATCTTCCTTTGATGTCTCTGAAGCTTTGGTTTGGAAAAGACAGTGAGCACTTCATCTCCCCAACTTTCGTGTCCTACCTTTCTTTTTACAGTCTTCTACCTTATTTTTCATTTGGTTATCTGCTAACCAAGCTAGAGTACTGGTCTATTTATCATCTTCTTTTCTCTGAGCCTTCCCTAGTTCCAAGCTGTGTTCTTTCTGTGCTGGGAGGGGGCAAAGCTCTCACAGTATTCATGGTACAGGTGCATCATGAGTTAAACAACTGCAAAACAGCACTTTGTTCTCTATTCCTTTTCTAAAAACTCCAAGTTTTCACCTTGCTTTGACTTCTTTTGAGCTGATACTTCTTTGAATATTAAAACCTGAGATTGCATTCCCAAGCCAAGCAGCAGTCATCAGGTTAGAGCCCATCCATGATCATACATGTAAAATTTGGATCCCCCTTTCAGCATGTCACCCATTAAAACTAATTTTCTCTCATTGAAATTTCTCAGCCACCCTATTTCCCAGATGAAGCGGAGGTATTATGATTGCCAGATTATTCAGATGGAAATGAGCATGGAGATCTCTTACATTAAACAAATTGAAGCTGACTGCTGCTGGCCTTCATTTCACTGCTCAGACAGTCAGCCTGGCTCCCCTGATGTTTTCAAAACCTTTTGCAGGAGTTTTCTTGCCATCTCCTGGAGCCATCAAACTCACTCCCTCTCATCCTGAGTGAAAAAATTGTAACCTGCCTAGTGCTTGATTAAGATGAAACTTCACTTTCAAATTAAATTTCAAAGGCTGACTTTAGCCAGGCTAGCACCCTCATTTCAACAAAAGGAGGCTTATTTCTGCAGTGAAATTGGTCATCGGGTGTATCTCCAAAGATTACTTGCAGAAATTTCTTATTAAGCTTCCTGAAGCAGTCAGCAGCAGGAATTCACTTAGTACACCCTCAGCCTCTGCAAAAGGCTTGCTATCCCAAGGATTACTCCCAAATACTAAGGAAGAGATGACAGCAGCTGGAAGTTTGCCCTTTTACCACTGGGAATCTTCCAAATCACTTATGGTCTAATGGCGATTGACGTCACTTATCTTGCTTGTTCGTATGCATCTTGCCTGTATGTTGCTGAAGAACGTGATTCCTTGAGACGGATGGTTCTTCAGGCTCTCAGACTTTCCTTTCAATGATGCCAGGATCCACTGAGTATTTACAGAATGATATCATTTAATTTGCCATCTCTCAAGACTGATGGTGAGAGAGTACTTCCTTCTTTGGCGATGCATCGCTCTCCTGGGGCTTGGGCGGGTTCCGGACTCTTTACTTGCCAGGAAAGCTCAGAGCTGGGAATCTGGGCTTGTCCCAGTTACAGGCGTTAATGCATCCACTGATTTGTTCTGGTTTTATTGCTGTGTTGGGAGCTTTAGATGCTAGTGGACAGTCCTGGCTGGTTCACACTGAGGGGAAAAAGAATGTAATGATATATCAAGAAGCATCAAGGGGAGGCTTTTAGGGTGTTCTGAGGGTAACTTCATCACTATCAAAAAGTGCCTGAATGTCAAAATTACTGACTGCTCTTGGAGTTTGATGGAGGCCTAAACTAATTTCTTCCGAGGATCTTTCACAAAGTAAGGTGGGGTGCAATTGCTGTGATGGTTGCTGCTTTTGCCCTGGTTACTGGTTGTGGGTGACAACTGGGAATCTTACCTTGCTTGCAAAGAATGTATGGTGTGCTGTTGTACTCCATCCTGCAGCCTGGATGTCGAATGCTTCTCAAATGTAAAGTCTCAAGTCTAGTCTTCATTTGTCCTAAAGTATAAGATTGCAATAGGAGTCAGCATCTCCACCAGGGAAGTCGTTTGCTTGCTATTAGAGGCTCTCTGTTTTCTCTCATCCCACTCTCTAGGGAATTTCCAGGTATGAAAATCCTAACTGAATTCCTGTTACACTGGTGGTCGTGATGTGGTTGAAGCAATTATCTGAGCTCGCAACAACTTCACCTTTTGACTTTTTTTCTTCCAGGAGCATAAGAGAGATTCAGGTTTAATAACTGTTCCTTCTAATGTTGTTTTCTTCCAGGTAATTTACTGGGTAGGGTGTGTAAGTGCTTATGCTGGGCCAATGTCTTTGTCCTTGTGATTTGCAGTCGTTGTTGGGGAGTTGCATTTGCAGAAAGGCACTGCACTGTTCCTTAGTTTCCATATCAGATGCGTTTGTTGCTGCTCAGTAAAAGCCTGAGATGCTCAGTTACACTATGAATGTGTAAGGTGTTGTCTGGATTTATCACACAGCGTGGGGCATGTGTACAAGCACTCACGGGTGAGAAGAAAACTGGTCATTCACTTGTAGGCTTTAAAACAGGCTCTACCTATATTGCTGTTTTTCCAAGTACATTATTTCTGATGGACCATCAGATATGAGAAAATGGAGGTTGTGATGTCTGGACTGCTAATTACATTGGCACAGGTGAATAATGTGCTGTAAGAAAGGGTGGCAGCTGCAGTGGAGTGCCTGCATGCTGCAAGTACTGCTGAAAGGTGTATGTACGTATGGATTTCTTCGAGTTATGTTGACAGCAAATACAGTTGTTGGTGATTCAGGGGTTGGTTTTTTTCTGAATTCAAGGTTTGCAAACTAATGTCATGCGTAAAATTATAATTGTCCTTCCTTTGCTTTCTCTGTAAGTAGAAATATAGCAGTGGTGAAGAGAAATATAGATGATTATTTATATGCACAAAGACAGGAAGCCTATTTTCCTAGGGCTCTGCCTCAGAGTTGAATTATGTGGCAGTTCATGGGAAAGAAATTAAAGCTTTTCTCAAATCTGAGTTATTCATGATACTCATGACGTAACAGCATGAGCTTATTCTGCCTGGCCTCTTGGAGAAGCCAAGGGTTCTACGTCCAATTCAAGAAGTACTCAGGGAGGCCGAGACAGATGGGGAGAAGTAAGACTACAGAGAGAAACAAGTGAAAGACAGCAGGGAAACACAGGAAGATGCCTGTACATGTCTTACAAGGATGGAATGATAAATGAGCCTGCTTTGAGGTAGTCATGGACAACACCAGCCGTTAACTGTGCATTTGATCCCAGGATCTGACCAAGGGAGGAATGATGCGCCTACAGAAACCATGTCATGTTCTGTTTTTTTGGTATGGAACTTTACAACAAATACCTAACTTACATAATGTCTTTTTCTCTAGACTGATACAATGCTATTTGCTGTCTCTTTAGACTGGCTGTAAGTTGTCTGTTCCTAGGTCACGTCTAGCTTTAGAGAGCACAGCCGTTCAGCCATGAGAAAGACATTGCGGCCAACTTTCAACATCTTTCGAGCAGGGTGGGAGAAATCCTGAAGAGGGTGGTAAGCCTTGCAGACAGCAAAGAGGAGGATTGGCTTGGAAACCTGTTCAAATATGTGAAATGGTAATCAAGATGTTTACTCCAAAAAGTATTTCCAGCCGTGACTGATAAGCTAATGGGTCTAGTGGAGGCAAGATAAGATTATACTGAGAATAGATGGCCTCCCTTCACAATTATTTGCTGTGCAAATTAAAAGCATTTCCCTAAAAGTATCTGCTGCTTGTCTTGGAAGCTAATATCCCAAAGAGACTGCAGAGATAAAGTTCAGAGAGAGGAAAATATCTTTATTTGGTATTTAATAAAGATATTCTAAGTATCTTTGAAGAATGTTCTGGGATAGTCAGTGCATGGCTGATAGGACTACGATTCCTTTTCATCCTGTGAAGGATTTATGGATGGGCAGGGATGGCATTTGTTTGTGAAAGCAGCTATCTGTTTCTGTTTGCATGCTGTGACTTTTCCGTTGTGCGTGGTTAGGTAAGTAGTGCAAGTACTTGATTAAAGCTGACTCTTCCTTTTGAGAGTCTGCAATGTTTGGTTTGACAAATAATCAAGAAACATATTTTTCTCTGTTAGTCAACTGCAAGAGTTCAGAGGGGTAACCTTTTACAAGGCCTAAACACAATCTGGCAGTATAAAAAAATAAGGAGGAAATGGCAACACTCTTTTCCATTAGTTCAGACATGAACTATTTCTATACTTCAGTGCTCCACAGAAACTCTTTATCTGCTCAAATCTATTCACAAGTAACCTGAGTATTTTTTTCTAGCAATCTTACTTTTCTAGTTCATAATTTCTATCCCACATCACTTTGTGTTAGCAATCGACCATTGTGATAATCCATTTATTTTTTAAGTGGCTTTATTAAAAAAAAAAAAAAAAGAGGTTGAGTCACTCATTTGCAGCTGACATATTGCCACTTTGAAGTCGTAGCTTGTCTCTGGCTGAGCTCCACGTTGGACTTTATAACAGCTCTCTGTATTTGTTTACTGAGCACAAATTATTTTACTATTGGGCGTAGCTCTTTACGAAGTCTTGTCTCGTGGAAATATTGCCAGTGGAAAGAAGTATATGATATTTACCTTATCATAACGCAGTTGTAGTCATACTGTTTGACTCATTCTAGGACATTTTGTGAAGGTGAGTGGAGGATGGACTGTTCCTACCTTCACTTGGAAAAAAATCCCAAACGTAGTAAAGCATAAAGAATTGTCTGCTTGGGGTTTTTCATTTGTAATATGCAATTGATAGCAGAATAGAGCTGTGCATTTGACAGTTATGTTGGACTTTATAAAAATAAAGAAACAGAAAATCCAGCAACATTATACTGTTGTCTGACCTGTGGAAAAGTGCTCCAGTACCTTCTGGAATAAGTTCCTGTGGATGGAGAAAGAGGCAGAATACTCTTACCTGACTCAACTTTTTTAAAAGTTCTGAAGGTGAGGTGTTTTTCAGACGTGAGACACTCATTAGCAGAAGAGGCCCTAAAAGCAAAGCTCTTCAACACCTCGGGGATGAGGATCTATATTTAACAGCAGTAGTGGTTGTACATTCTGTTCCTCATTGGTTTCCTGCTGTGCCTCCGGCGTGTCAGATGCCTTCCCTCACAAAAATGGAAGTTTAAATGATCTCTCTTTCATTTCTCCTCCCAGTCAATTTGTCAGGCATTTCAGCTCTCAGCACTAAACCAATTTTTCTAACATATGTAGAAACCATTTGAGCTTTTCAAACAAAACCTGTACCATAAGGATCCAATTATGTATTGTATAGTTAATGATCCTTTTAAATGTAAAAACTACCTATAAAAAATTGGTGGCAGATTTGAGTATTTTAAAACTGTCATCCTGAGGTACCACAGAAAGTGCCATTATTCTGATGTAATGTAAATCGAGGTTGTTCAGAGGATATGATTAAATCTAGAAGTAATTTTGAGGAAATAAAGGCAGAATTCAAGATGTATCGTTCCTTCATTCAAACTTAAGAGCAAGGCTTATGCTTTGTTCTTCTAGTGCTGCTCAAAATCCACACCTTTCTTGTGTAAAACGGATGCAAGATGCTGAGATGAAGGACCATCTCCTGACTCCTGTAATTAGTAGTGTTCATGCTTGGAGTCCAACCTGTGGGGGATGGATCAGGACTGAGCCATGCTGCACAGGCTGCTTTATGCATAACCATGGGTGGCATCTGGGATCTCTGCATGCCTGACATGGGGCCCAGAAATTCTGTAAGCACAGAATCATAGAATGGTTCGGGTTGGATGCGACCTTAAAGATAATGTTGTTCCAATACCCTTCCATGGGCAAGGACACCTCCCACTAGACAGTCCCATCCAACCTGGTCTTGAACCCCTCCAGGGATGGGGCAGCCACAGCTTCTCTGGGAAACCTCTTCCAGTGCCTCACCACCCTCACACCAAAGAATTCTTCCTAATATCTCATCTAAATCTCCCCTCTTCCAATATAAAACCCTTATCCCTTTTCCTATCGCTCCCCTCCCTGACCAAGAGTCCCTCTCCAGCTCTCCTGCAGCTCCCTTCAGATCCTGGAAGGCTGCTCTGAGGTCTCCCTGGTGCCTTTTCCTCTCCAAGCTGAACAACCCCAACTCTATCAGCATATCCTCAACATCCAAAGCCAAATTTCACTGAGAAAAAAATTTGTAGTGGAAGGGAAATGTGTGTGTGTGTATGCTCCTGGGAACAGCCAGGAAATTCCATTTTTACAGCCCCAACATGGGCTACTTTTTAAAGAAAATGTACATCATTTAGTTGCCAGAAAAGTAGAAATCCTAATAGTTGCAGTCTAAATAGTAGAATGTCTAAAGGAGTAAGATGCATGAAAAATTACAAAAAAAAGAAATCATCAAAATCCTTTGTGAGGAAGGTGCTGACATCCCTTGCAAGTGGGAGAATTCTGTCTTTATTGCCACTGACTGCCAAGGGAGATGAGAGTGCTGCTTGTTATCACAGCGGGGGCTGTATGTTCAGGTGAAGAGTGTCTCTGTCACCATGGTATTTTCAGCATCTTGGTTTTAATCATCAAGCTTTGCTTTAGAGATGGTGAAAGCTTCTGATTTCTTTTCCCCCCTTTTTAACAGGTGGTAAAAGGATTTACTGAAGATGTGTAAGATTTTGGCAAATGCAAAAATAGACCTTCATCTTCTGAATTCCTGTCCCATATCCTAATTAAAAGAAATTAATGTAATCCTTCCTTCTGTGTTGTGAAATATATAGACAAGTAGATAGTTTTTACCTGCTAAATGAAAAAGCACATTTATTAATTTCAGCTGTCAGCATGGATTGTGATGTTGTGTTAGAAAAAGGGGGAAAGAAAATGGCAACTAGAAGGAGGATGTTTATCTTTGCAATTCAGAATAAGCAAACTATCACTGCACATAGTGTCTTTCAGAAAGGAACACTTTCTGTTGCTGTTTCTATTAATCTAAAAGTCATTTAGATCAATAAGCTGCGTTATGAAAGAGTGGATGCACATGCTCAAGCCCTTGTTTCTCCCTGACTTTTCCGTCAGCACTGTTGCTCCTTTTGTGCACAGGCTACTGCTTTCTCTTCCTGGCCTTGGTTTGTACATCTCTTATTTTCCTGCTAAGTCTCCCTCTGAAGAAGATTTGTTCTTTTCACTAATGGCTTTTGATTTTCTGGGGTTGAGATGACTCCTTCCTCTGAAAAGAATGAGCTCTTTTCTTCCCCTTAGAGATCCTGTTTTGCTGATTCAGCATAGAACAAGCCATCGCCGATGGTTAGGGTTGGGGTTAGGGGTTAGGGTTAGGGATAGGGTTAGGGTTAGGGTTAGCGGAGGTGGCAGAAAGTGTCTTTGCTCCTCCTTCAGAAGAGAAACCCAGGGAAAGGAGGTGCTCCAGTCTTTGGTTCTGTAGTCTCAGTGAGTCACTCAGGGCAACCAGGTCTTAAAATGCTTACTTTGATTTGCTGCTCTGCACTTTTGACAGCAAAACATAAATATTTAGTCATTGTTGCAAAGCCAGGCACCAACATTAGACAAAAAAAAAAAAGAAAAAAAATAAGCAAAATGAGCAAATAGGCTGTGTCTTGTTTCTTCTGCCAGTAATGTCTTACAACCTCAAGGAGAAACAGCTGAACTCTGAGTCTTTGCATCTTGATTTCTAAAGAAGAAGAAACTGTCATACAGACTGTAATTCCAAGTATGAAATAGCTGATTTACAAAGAATTGTCCGAAAGCTAGGTCCATCATGGAGGGATTCCTTTTCTCCTGTGAGCAAGCCCAGGCCCTGGGAGGTAACTCTGTGCTAACAACTTGCTTGATGCTTCCAAAATCTTAAGCTGTCCAGAAAGTAGATTGTATTGATGCTAGTCCCCTTATTAGTCTTCAGAGAGAACAGGATAACCTGTTGACCCACAAAGTTAACTTGCTGTGCACCTGCATAGGACATCACCTCTCTTGCCCTGAACCTCTCTGCCTCTAGCAGAAAGTTGTCAATAATACAAATTGTTCCTAAAAGGGTGAATTTCTTCTAGGTAACAAATTAGAGGGTAGGACAACTCGTTATATCCCAACAAAATTGACTACATGTGTCATAGTTTGTGTCCTCAATGCAATGGGAGGTTGGGGATATTTGTCTCTGTAACTTTAGCCTGCTTCCAGTCTTTGGAAGAAAGACTGAAAGAAAGGATGGAAGAAGGTAGCTCTAGAGCTCAGTAATAAAAATGAAACTGACTGCAACACAGGCGGTCAGCAGGTCTCTCAAGTGTTGGTGCTTAAAGCTTTGAGACAGCTGAGTGATGTTGGGCCACGTCACGTTGGGGTTTCCCAACTACTGTTGAAGACCAAGAGCTCTCCTATCACTGGTGAGCAGGGAAGCAAGCGTGTCCAGCTGTGGTGAAGTCAAATGCAGACCTCATTTTCTTGCATTTTGCAGAACCACAAGGGGATGTTACGGGTAGGAGAGGCCGTCAGATAACACCCACCGCAAAAACGTGGGGGTAGGCAAAGGAAATTTCCTTGTCAGCTTGTGAATGTGATAAACTGTGCAAACAGGGCAGGCCTGCAAACACTAGCTACTTAGAGAAAAAAACAGCTCTTCTTAGTTTGTGGGTTATTATCTGCCCAGGTAGTCACTGCCCCTAGCACAGCAAACATGTTGTCTTCCATTCTAGGTTTGTCTCTCTCTTCTCTCCACGACCCTGCAAAAACCCTAGTTCTTTCTGATTAAAAAATGCACAAGGTGTATGCGTGTGCAATTTAACCTATATTTTTTGTAACTTAGTCCAGCACCAAAGCTGAGCCTGGGGTTTCTCTGCAAGGAGGGGGTGCAGAAGGTCCTGGTCTCTCCTCTTCTCCCTTTTGGAGCCCTTTTCTGTCTCTAACCTGATCTTGTTGGAGCAAAGATGACATCACTTTCCAAAACTCCTCCAAAGTCCCCTGCCACGCAGAGTGTTCACAAGCCCAAGCATTTTCACTGTGCTCCAAAGATGCTCACGGGGCTATGGAAGAAACGCAGAGCTCAGGCAAATAATTCCTGCCTCAGGACAGCAGGAAAGTGAGGTAAATCCATGATTTTGCTGCATGGATAAAGCCTAAAGAGTTCTTAAAGATTAACCCAGGTGAACCAGCTTGCTTGGTTGGAAAATATGGTATATGGCTTAAAGGATGTGGAAACTGAAGAAAAAAGGATGAGTAGGCAGCGCTAAATATCCAGAACTGTTTCTGGCCAGAGCAAACCAACCTGCAAGACAAAAATTGATGAAGAAGTACAACAGAGCAATTTAAGACGATGAAAGTGAATTCAGTGCAGTGAAGACAGTCAATTTTCACTGTGCAATTAAACTAAGCAGCTTGTTATTTGCTTTATTAAAAAAAGACAAACCCAAACCCCAAACAGCGGTGCTGAGCAAGCTTAGCAAAAGAGAGCATGTGCAGTGTTTCTTTCTGCTCTTCTACTAATCTTCTTTCAAAATCTCCCCTTGGAGATGCACTGGTCCTGTAGCCAGCCCACGGTTTTTCCCCTCTCAGAACTGACTTGTTCTGCTACTGGAAATTGAACATAGACCAAAAACAATCCAAACAAACATGCACATATACATATAAATGTGTGTGTGTGTATATAAATATATATATACACTGTCTTTAAGCCTTAGAGCGTGGATAGCATTAGGCCATACAAAGGCAGCAAGTGAATGCTTAAATACAGAAAATTATATATTGTTCCTCTTCTTTCTCCACAGTAAATGGTGAAATAAGAAGTGTTTGCAGGCTCAAGCCTGGTGCTGGAGCAGGGAGAGCAGATTTAACCTTCAGCTCCTGCAGGGCCAACAAACAGAAAGAATAATTTCATGTAAGTAACAGTTGTCCCTCCAGCATCACCTTTCCAAATTTCCTTTATTTGTTTTTTTAGCAAATGCTCATGACCTAAGGGTAATAATGAAGAAATAGCATTTTTAAACTAATTTAATGAAAATACTGTAATAGATGATGTAGAAATGGAAATTAACATTCCAGTGAAAAGGAAAATGTGAGTCAGTAACCATCAGAGTTTCAGGAGGTTTTTTTTTAAATCCATGTGTACCATGGAGCAACAGAAGAGACATTTGGGAAGGCAAACGGTTGTTTCCACCTCTGAAACGAGAACTCGTGGGCCTGTTCAGAGAGGGAGACTAGATTTAGTGAACTTGTAAGGTATGACATTGGGATATATCTTATAAGAGTGTAATTCAGCAGCAATTAGCCTTAGGCTGTGGAGAAATCACCAGTCTCATGTAACTTAAAGCGGGGAGTGAGGAGGGGAAAGGAAAGAATCTAGGAACGGAGACTTTGCTTACTCTCACTAAAAATCCTGTGCCTACAAATTGATTTAATCCTATCAGTCTAAACTTTGCCTTCACAGAGTCCATATCTTAATAGATGCTTGTGTGACCATCTGTTTCCTCTTCAGTTGCAGAAAGCACGTTGATTGCATGATAAGTGATGCTAAATGCCTTGCAATCCTACATGCCTTGGGGGCTGAAAAGAGGAGGCCGTGACTCTCTGAGGACTACTGCTATGGCAGAGACCATGCATGGATGGCATACCATGGCTTGAAAAATCACCCTGAAATCTCCAGCACCCAAACAATTTGGGAGACACAGCGGGAGGTAGTGATGTGACCTTTATAAATAGCTGAGTTATGCTTAAAGCTTTGTTCTTTTTTTTTTCTTGTGGCTTGGATATGGAGAAGCATACCCAGCCTGGGTGACTTTGAAAACTTCAACGGAAATGAAACAGGAAGACAGATCCTCTCACAGCTTGTTGGTCTATGAAGACAAACTGAGTTCCTAGAGACTCGTTTTCTACCCCCAGCAAGAGAAATCCAGCTGGGGAGGTACCCTGGCGAGGAGATGCAGAGGCAGCATGACAGAAAGGCGAGTAAGAAGAGAGACCAGCTCACCAAGCAAGCGAAATGGAGCAGAATTAACCATTCAAAGAGAAGTGCTGGTAAGTTCATAGAGCTGTGCTCTGAAGTTTGGCATCTCACCCAGCTGGTGATCAGCCAGAGGAAGCTCCTGTGCTGCAGACCACACTGCACGGGCACGACTTTCCCCTGTGTGTTGGACTACACCTGCCCCTGGCAGTAGAAATAAACAGTGATAAATGGGGAAATGGCTCCTGTCTGTTAATGATGGGCTTGAAAAACTGGCCAGCTCTGTGCCTAGGTTTCCTAGTTTTACTGAGTTGGATGCTCTTGCTTTTGTCTCAGCAGACCCTTTTTGTGCTCCTTTTGAATTGTTCACATTCTTCAGGCTGTGGTTATAATCCTACAGATATAAGAGCGTGGTGCTTTCAGCAGACTTGTGGCTTTGAACAGAAATGGTTAAAAAGTCTTCACACTTGCTCAGCGTGGCCTTCAGTATGAGCTTGTGCTGTAGTGGCTACAAGTCTCATCTGGGTACAAGCAGAGAGAGATAGTCACAGTCATGCCTGCAGCTTGGAGATGCCATGATCTGCAGAAAAACCTGGAGGTTTGTGTTATGGGCAAGTTCTTAATGTTGCCCCTAAAGGCAGGAGACGTCATAAATATCTCTAAGTGGTAGAAGTTTGCCATCAGCACATAGCTTTGTCAGAAAGTCTGGAGGAACAGCATCAACCTTAGGCTGCTTCCAGCTGGAGCTCCCTGGAGTTCTCCCCTTGCCCCCACGGAGCTGCTGACTGGTTGGAGGCAAAGCAGGGGAGGCATTAAGTCTGTGGAAAAACGTTAAACGCATGTTTCGAGTAAGGCCTTCTCTAGCTCCCAATATTGTTTCCTAAGATATTTTGGGGAAGTTCACCTTTCCTGAAGCTTTCTGAATCCTCGTATCAGCGGGTTTCCCTTTCTGTGCAGTCCATCACAGAAACTGCCTTCTGGCTGGCTGCTCTTCCCCTTTCTGCAGCTGATCCTGGCTCAGACCTAGACCTGGCTTTCTCTCTTTAGGATTATCCTAAGGATCCTTAGGATTATCCTCTTCTTCAGCTAACAGGAATGGCATGAGCTCACCCTGGCCAGCCCAAGACAGAGTGCAGGAGGCTTCTGTGTTCCTTGGCTTAGTCTCACCAGAGCTCTCTGCTTTCAGGGGTTTTCAGGGGAGTGAGGTGGGTAGAGGCTGTCCCCTCTCAGCAACTTGCAAGGAGGAGAGACAATGTTCTTCTGATGAAGCCCACAAGTGGGAAATGGTAGTAGAGAGCTCTCTGTAAGTGGCCCAGGGAGGAGATCCAGGAATATTTTAAGGAGGAAGAAAAGGCACGGGGACAGTGCTGGTTAAAAAAATCTCTCAAGAGGTTTCAAGTTATAGAGGGGCAGAGGCTGTTCTCCAGATTGCGCTGAATTGCTGAATAAAAGCCTGGAGAAGGGAGCTGAAAGCAGAGGAGTGGGAAGGACTCAGTGATACAGGGGCTGATCTGCAGCGTTTGTACTTTGCATGTTTCATCTCTCTTTCCTAATGAGTCAGCAACCAGCTAAACATTAACTTGCAGGCCTGTCTGCACAAAAAAAATCACCTGTTAAACCCTAAGATTTTAAGGCAGTCTAGGTAGGGCAGAAAGAGGAGGCAAATTTGGATCTGGCTGCCACACTAAATCAAGTTAAACCACCGACACAGGGCTGGCGAGGGAAGAAGGAAGCTGTAAAGGGAAGCTGAGGGATGCGATTGTTGCAGCAAAGATGTGGCTCAGAAAGAATTCCAAGGCACTTCAGAGCCTTCATGAGCTAAACCCTAACAGCATCTCTCCCAGCTGCCCCTCCTGCTACGGTTAAGCCACAAGTTGTGTGGCCAGACAGAAAGCCCCAGCTCGCTAACCCTGCAGGAAGGCAAAGAGCTGGCACTTTGGAATTATTTTTACTTATTTTTTTTTTTCTGATGGTGCATCCCACAGCACTGCACAGCTGGCAGCTTTAGGCCTCTCTTAGGTCAACTATTTGCTTCTGCTATTCTTAGCTGTTTTTTTAAGCCCAGGGTTTCTTGGGCAAGTGTGTTGGTGGCTTTTTGTGACTGCACCGAAGTGAGCGCTCAGCACGCTCAGGTTTTGTCTGGTTTGTTCCTTGCCCAGATTAACTGAGATGGATGGAAAAACAACCTGATATTTGTGCCAGACAGTATAAATCCCTTCATGAAGATTGTTAATTTTCTATTTCCAACCATTTTAATATCTTACAGTATTTTCTTTGGGGAAAAAAAAAAAAGCCACAACCAACCCTGTAAGTTTGTCCTAGCTCTGTGTTGGAGCAAACTGCTTAGAACTCTGTAAAAGATTTAAGTCTGCGTCACTTGTTCAGACCATTACAATTCCCTTCTGTTTTCCCTGCAAAGTCTCTAGAGAGATGGAAGAAAACTGCTCTTTTAACGTGCAACCAGGAAAGAAATTACTCGGGTCTATGCAAATTCTCTCCGTGCAGCTGGGACAAATTACACCTGAAAGACGGCTGTAAGGGTGAATTTCTTTCTGGATGAACGTACCTCATCTGGAGTGAGTTAGGGAGGAAATCAGCGTTTATTGGGAAAAGAAGAGACTCTGACAGCTCTTCAAGTCACTAAGTTGCATTTCAGCCTTATGGCTAGATTTCAGCTGGATGTTGATGCTGCTGTTCTCTAAGGGAACTGCTACTACGACATTTAAAAACATGCAGCGTGACACCAAGGCACAGATTCAGATCTGTGGCACTGATTCAGTTTGCTGCTTTGAGAGAATTTGGGAAACGGAGGTCTCCGCCCCGTTCTTCACCTGCGGACCCCCGGAGGTGACGGGTGACGAGGATGCACCCTCCTCCTCAACGCGGGGCTGCGACCACCCGGTAAATGCCTTACCCATCGCTTTCGGGACGCAACTAAGGAGGTCTGGGGCATTCCTTTCGAAGGGCTCCCCTCTTTTCCCGTGCCCGGGGCGGGGAAGGGGAAGGGGAGGCGGCCCGACGGCATCCCCGCCCCGGGGGACGGCGCTGGGCTGCTGCCGGGCTTTGGTCCTCGGAGCTGGTGCAGGAGGAAAACGGCGGAGGAGAGGGTGAGGGTCCCTGCGGTGTTGGTGAGGGTTTGGGTTTATTTGTTCCTTCTCTCTCTTTTTTCTTTTTTCCTTTTTTTCCCCTTTTTTTTTTCTTCCCCCCCCCCCCAGTT